>APFE031070590.1:2781-30320 GCA_000404065.3 Pinus taeda
TTGGCTGATTTTTTGCTAATTTTTACCGATTTTATCCTGATTTTTACGATTTTTTTTTTTAGACCCTCACCGATTTAATCCGGATCGCGATTTTCACAACATTGGTTTCAACTTTCAGGTATCAAATTTATTTTGGCAACTTGGGCAAGTGATCTTTAAGGCCTAAGGCTTAAGGGTTTGATCTCTAAACCCTCTATTGCCTCATTGTTTGCTACAACAGTCATATACCTTTCTAATAGTTGTGAAAAACACATCTAAGTGGTTTGAAATTAACTGAAAATAATCGCTAAATACATTAATACGTCACTTATGTTTGATAGGTATCAAAAATTTGGCTTAGATCTACTTTTTTGGTGATTGTTATCTTCGAATAACTCTGCTTTTGAAGTCTGAAATATAACAACGGCAAAATTTTGTGTGGGTTAGTCTAAAATCAGTGCCTAAGTTGTCTAATACATTAAGGAATTAATTTCTTGAGTTGGGCATCCATCATTAAGCCTATCTCATATTTTAATTGCTTACTGTAATAAGTATATAAGATCTGATACAATTCTAGAAATCACATCATAACAGGCTGAAATTTTTTGATAACTCATGTGGGCAAGTTTAGAAAACTTTCGGTAATTTTTTGGCATAAAGGTAACATTGATAGCTTACTATTTTCATTGTCATATTGTTGCTGTCATAACATTTTTTTGTTGTTGTCCTAAAGTTTTTCTTACTGTTGTCCTAAAAGCAATTTTTGAGATTAAGTGCTCTAACAGCATTGTGAAGGTGACTGTTACAAGTTTTCAGAGGACTGATATATTTGTTTGTAGAAAGCATTTCTTTGTTGTCATAAATTTTTTTTCTGGTGCTCTTATTGTCTCTGAAAACATAACTGCTGTCATAGATATCATCTCCAAAAATAAGTGCTTTTGTTTCATTTGTAAGGGCAGTTGTTTGTATAGATTACATCAACAAATTTTAGTGGTTTTTTGGATTTTGGATTTCGAGTCTACGTGTCTGTTGTATTTTGATTTCCTACTTCAAAATCACATATATAAGCTTGCTGCCCTAAAGAACATTTAAGTTGGGAATAGTCAATATTTATCTTTCTAAATCATTTCTCGTGCCTTGACTTGTGAATGATAATTGCATTGAAATATAATTCTCTTTGAGCTAAGTATCATTGAAGGTGATTTACTCCATTTGCATAATATTGAATAATCTGAAGATAATTGAATGGTTTGAATCTAATTGTCATAGGCATTATCTTGGAATAATCTTAATTGTCTAAAGGGAGTATTGATAATCTTATTGAAGAATTGTCGTTGAAGCATAAATTGGATAAATGCTCTAGTTCTCTTTCTTGACGTTAATATCATTATTGGCTTGTGGTTATTATAAATTTTTAACATTTTAGTGATCTTTCTTTAAGAGCATATATCTTGTGGTCATCTTGGTTATCTTGTGTATCTTATTGGCACTTCAGATATTTGGCACTTTGTCTTGGATAAGATTGTCTCTTTGTTTCATTAGGTACTCTTGTCATAAAGTCAATCAATACTAAGTACTTGAGCCTTAAACGATCTTACCTCAAGACTATTCACTCATCCCTTTGCTAATCACATCTTGCAACTTTTTTCATCATAATAACATTTTCCTTAGCAGCAGTTGTCCATCTTGTACTTGGTCCTAATTTCCTAGCAAAATAGTTGACTCCATAAGGCATTGGTATCAATTGTTTGAATCGAATCATTTAAGTCTTGTTAAATCTAAACAAGTATTTGGTCACTCAACTGTGTCTCCTGGGTTGGTTGGTTCCCAAATGGTCTTTCATTTCATTTATGTAGGGTCTACCCCCCTTAGTCTATTGTAAGGAGACAACTTAAACGGAAAGATTGACAATCAGAGTGGCAACCCCCAATCTGAGCTGTTGTCGTGGTGCTTAGACATTCTGTGGGACAACATTTTTTAGTGCCATTGCTGGGGAACAATTTATTGGACCTTGGTTTTATGACATTCATTTTTCCTCTTCATCTTTCTATCTTTCATTTTAGCTGGCAATGACAACATTTTTTGGCGCTGTTGCCGGGGATAGAGTTTTTCTATCCTTGGTCCTCACGGCATTTTTCTAATCATCTAATCTTTTCTGCCATTCATTAGCCTGTCAAGTGGCACAACATTTTCTGGCGCCTTTTCAAATTTTCATCGCCTTATCTTTTTCCTCTCACTAATCCCTTCATCTTCTCTATTAGAACCTTTAGCACCTGGACATTTCGTTTGGCTTCTTGTTTGGGTGGCGACTCCACTTTTCATCCATTATTTCTCAGACAAGAAACCATCCCTGATATCCATTTGCTTCTCCCCGACTAACATTTCGGTTTTTTCTTTTTTGATCTTGGAGCTAGATTCATGTTCAAGTGGCGACTCTAGTGTTTTCATTTCTTACAAGAATTTCTGCTAGAAGCTTGCTTCTTGTGGATCTATTGATTTTCTTGAGCAAAGATCTCTCTCTCTAGCATCCATTTGGCCCCTCCTTTCCCTTTAAGCAAGTCATCATGGACTTGTTTGCTCCTTATGATTTTACTAACTTTCAGGGAGCTCCACACGATTTCTTGCCTTCAATCGACGAGGTCATCCATGAGGTACCCCCTTTAGAGGTAACAAAGATATTACTACCGAGAATCACATTCAAAATGTCAATCTTTGTATAAGAAAGTGTTAGATATCATTTTGGGATTCAACTGCGTTAAGTAAGTCATTCAAACGTATGACCATTTCCATGAGAGGTAGTCGTAACTGACTAATTTCTCATGATTTTTTGAATAGTTCACTTAGCACTCATTGCATCGGGTGATGCTCACACTACCGACTATGAAGATGTGAAGGTGAAGATGCAGTTTTTCATTCTCACCTTAGGTGGTGATGCTTTGGATTGGTTCACTGAGTTCCCGATAACACTTTTGATTCTCTTCAATCAATCATAGATTCCTTTGAAAATAAATATGGAGATAACAGAAAGGTCAAAGTGAAAGCTAAAGTAAAGGAGACTAAAGAAGCTGAAAATAATTTCATCAAGGAGTTAACTCAAATTGTTAAAGATATGCAATTGAATCAAGCACGTAAACTTGAGAGTATGGAGGTTAAATAGGCTCAACTCATCAAGAATATGGAACTTAATCAAGAAAAATTAATAGCTGATCACACCAAAGAAATGAGTTCTGTAGAAGTTAGATTAACAACAGATCATGCCTGGGAAATGGGTTCTATGCAGAGCAAGTTGTTGGTTATAGAAGAAAAATATGTTGAGGAAATGACGATCATGGAATTTAATCACTACAATCAAATAGCCACCATGCAAAATCATTTGATCACCATGGAAGCAAATCACGAGAAAGAAATGAGTGCTATTCAAGTAAATCATAACACAATGATAAAGAGCATGGAAGTTAATCAAATATCTCTTTAGAACAGATTATTGGCCATGGAAGAAAAGCAAGTACAATTAATAGAAACTATGGAATCAAATCATGCCAAGGAAGTCAGTGGCATAGAGGAAAAGTATTCAAATCAAATCACTGCTTTTCAGAATAAGTTGGACAAGATTGAAAGATCACATATACAGAAGTTCCAACCCAAGTAAGATAACAGAGGACTCTCAACAGATCATAAGCCTTCATGTTCGCTGAAGCAAGCTCCTTCCTATTATGAAGAGTTCATTTGTTCCATTAAAAAATGGTTAGTTGAAGGTGATATGGATAAAAGAGAAACTGAAAGAAATCAGGCACCCTTGACAGAACAAATGTAGAATGAAGAAAGGCATGTCATGAAATCTTGGATACTTAAAAATTTTCATGTGAAAATTTTCAAGATCAAGCAAAATGTTCCACATCAACAACAACACAACCTAACATAAAGAAAAGTATGAAACAAAAGAAAAAAAGAAAGAAGCTTGATAAAGATGAGGTCCTTATACATCATAACATGGGGTGAGTCAGAATGTGAAAATTTTCAAGATCAAGCAGAATGTTCCACATCAACAACAACACAACCTAACATAAAGAAAAGTATGAAACAAAAGAAAAAAAGAAAGAAGCTTGATAAAGATGATGTCCTTATACATCATAACATGGGGTGAGTCAGAGTCCTAAAATGATTAAGATTGCACATGGCACATCTGAGAAACAACCTACGGGTCTGCTAAAGAGAAGACAAATGCTTAGTATGCACCATATTGAACACATTTGATGCCATAGGGCATCCTTTGTATTGTATTTCTGACCCTACACCTTGTCATTTCAACATTTCATTTCTGTTTTAGGATTAGATTTACTTTTCATGTTAGTAGAATTGATGATGATTACAAGAGCTTTTATTCCATGTCTTAATGTTATATGATAATATTTGGATGGACGTTATTGACCAATACGTGTCAACGACCCATAGCAGTGCACCCCGTTTTTTCGTCAAAGGGATATCACCTGATCGTCGTGTCTGTGTTGTCCAACTATCATCATCAGCTTGATCATCATATTATAATGTAAAGCCATTTTTCATATATATGATGTAAATAATCTCAGCAGAACTGTGTCATATATGTAATGGCCTACATTCTGGGAGGTTTTTTGTCTCACCGATCCATTCTATAATGGTTGGCAGAGTTTTCCTTTAGTCTTACCCCAAAGTCAGAATGGATTTTGTTACTGGGATCTTAGGCGAGTCCTAGTGTTTCAGATCGAGTGTATGTAAAAGTGATTTGGGAATGATCCTGACTATTTGGTTAGGTTATTTTATTACAAATTTCTTGGTCTGCTAGATTATATTTGTGTCGCAGAAATGGATAGTCTGTGAGGGTCTATTACAAATGGGTTTTCCCCCATATGATGTAAAAAATATATGAAAATCATGATGTAAAATGCCTTCAGAGTTGGAAAAATAATTTATCCCCTCATAGGTTAATTAATTAAATTTTTTGGCAAAAAATTAATTAAAATCCAAAGCCAGAAATTAAATTAATTCTAGGTCCTACGTAAATTTAAACTCTCCAAAGTGAAAATTCGTTGGTTCTTAAAAGTTAAATTTTAAGAGGCCTGGGGACTAAGGTAAATTAATTATTTTGATAAATTTTAAACCTTTGATCCCTGGGGTTAAGTCAAAGTTAAAATTTTGGGGAAATTAACTCAAAAATTTAAGTTATGAGATAATTTAAATGCATTTAATTGAAAAATTCGAATTTCCCCAAATATTTTAAATATTTCAATGGATGAGATTAAAAGAAATTTTAATCTTCATCAATAGTCGAGATTGCTTTGACGAGGATCACTCGAACTAGCTATTGGAGGATTTATCTTTAAATAGGAGGTCATTTGTCAGTTGATCCATCCGATCTCTGAGTCGTGTGCTAAGCAAAAAGCTCCAGTGTAATCTTTTTTTTGGATAAGAAATGAAGACTTTGGCGTTAAATTTCGCTGGTGTTACTCTTCATGGAAATGTTGTAAGATGTGTTGTTTTCATGCATAAATTTTTAGCCATTGATGATAGCTTCTGAAGAGTGATTTGAGTACAGGTATCTTTCTCAGTTGCTGGGGATTAAGTGATAATTTAAATTTTGAATGTAAAAGCAGGTATCTCTATTTATCTGAATTTTGTTATCATTTTTTCGCTCTATTTTAATGGCTAGATTGAGTTTTGCAGGAAAATCTTGATTTTTAGATCCTCGGACGTTAGGGGAAGTTTTCAGTTGGACCAACCAACTCCCGATCTATGTTTTTTGAAGAGCCTAGTTAAATTAGCTCTAGGCTTATCATAAGATTTTATGTGTGATATACGAAAGGTTTTGAACTAAGCACCTTCTTTAAAATTAAAAAAATTAATTTTTGTGTGGGAAATTGATAGATCTGGTTGTGGAGAGCCTTAGATTATCAGATCTGGGAGAGGAGTTGGACTCATACTCCTCAAATCTGATAGATCTACCATTCTTGTGCATAGATCTGTAAAATTTTTATTTCATTTGGTTTTCTGATTTGGGTTTTTAGGGTTCTTATTTTTTTTTTTTTTTATATATCTGGGTTCTGGGTGTTTTTGTTTTCAGGTATAGGTTGCAGATCTGAAGGTGAAGTTTGATTTGAAGCTAGATCTAGGTCCTAGAGGGTAAGATCTGGCCTCAAAACCAATTTTTGTAGGGGTATTATATTTTGCAGTCCAAGGGTTTGCAATTTTCTTTTAAATATGGAATTTTTATTTATAAGGGTTTCACTGCCAAATCTGAAATGTATTGATGTAATATTTTCTTTTCTGGGTTTATTTTGGTTTTTTTTTAAAGCTACCCTTTTTATTTCTGTCTGTTGCCTGGGGTTTTCTTGCTTTGTTGCAGAAAATTTCGAAATTTATTAGGGAAAACCTCCTATCCCTCTATACTCGCCCTCTTTTCCCTTTGTCTGCCTACTTTTTTTTTTTTGCCTCTGTCAAACCCTCGTCCTTTCCTTTGCTCACTGGCCCCTCAAAACTGCGGCATCTCCTCTATAATCCGTCGCTGCCCAGGTCCCCTCATTTGGCTAGCTATTCCCTCCTCTATAGCTGCCTCTTCAAAACCCTTTGCAGCTCCCCCAAACCTTTGTCACTCCTTGCGCGTACCTTCCTTCCTCTTGTGTGAGCTCGTCCCTCATCCCACACTGCTCTGCTTACAACCACCAAACCTTGCCCTCACTGCTCCGTCCATCCCACGGTTCCTTCCCTCAATCCCTTGCTGCCTTCCTGCTGCTAGCTGCCACCATTCCAACTTGCAAACGCAAACCCACACTTCGATTTCTTTTGTTTTAATTTCATTTGTATTCTCTTTTAGGGTTAGTTGTTTCTCACATTTGTTTTTTTGTTATTTTCATTTCATTTGTATTGTTAAGAGTTTAGGTTTGATTTTTATTTTTAGGTTTGGTTAGGTTTCATTTCATTTTGGTTTTAATTTTATTTTTGTTTTTACTTTTCATTTCATTTTGATTATTTTTTTTTATTTCAATTTAAAAAAATCCAAAATTTAAAAACTTAAAAAACAAAAAAAAACTTAAAATAAAATTCAAAAAATTAAAAAATCTAAAAATTGAAAATGAAATAAATTAAAAGTGTATTTGCGCTTTCACATTAAATATTTTTAATGTGGCCTATGGCCCATTAAAAAATTTAATTTATTAACCCGTTGATTTAGTTTGACTTCTTTATTTATCACATTAAAGTTATTGCCTAAGGAATAATTAAAATGCTAATTTAAAATTCCTTGGTGTCTTTGGTGTTAAGTGCAAAATCTTAATTTTTCGTGATTTCTTTATTGTTAAGGTGTGATAAATGTTTAAAAATCATATTGACTGTTGGAGAAAAATAATTTTGCTAGATTATCTTGCATGCTAAAGTTTTGAGCATCTTACATTTAATTGTTCATGATTGTCGCTTTACCACATTTATAATTTTGCTCTAGATAACTTGTTTTTATTTAGTCTATGGTTAATTCAAATTAAAGGCACTGGTCTGTAGTCATTTTTATCTTGTAATTGTGTTTTATTTTGATCTATCTATCTAAATTGATCGAGACTTGCTTTAAATTCATCAAGTTGTTCATCCTTAAAATCTCCTAGAGCTTGTGTTCCACATGCTATCCTCATCCATTCACTTTAGGGATTCCCCCCTTGACTTGTCTAGAAGAGAGTCTAAACGGAGTGAGTAAGGATTAGAGTGACAACCCTTACTCTGAGCGTTGTTGCGGTGCCTAGGCACTTTGTACGACAACATTTTTTGGCATCGTCACTAGGGACAAAGTTTTCTGTCCTTGGTCCTCTCAATATCTTCTCATCATTTGATCCTTTCATCTTCACCCATTCACTTTCATCTCATTTTCATCATATCATCTTCTATGTCTAGGTTTGATTTCTATCCAGGTGGCGACTCCACTCCCTTCATCTTCTACAGGGGCGTGTACTAGGAGGAACCCAAGCAGCTTGGCTAATCCTGCTCTGGATCCTGAAAGGGCTCTCAGAGCTAGGTTACACAAGCTCTCTTCTCGTACACTCCTTGACAATCTCGACCAGGAAGCTCTCCATGACATCCATTCACTCTTCTTGAATCCTCTCGTTCCAAACATCATGGATATCTATCAGCCTCTTAACTTTGCTAACATCCAGGGTTATCCCCATAACCTTCCTAATATTGGTCTAGACAAACTACCCGCTTTCCAAGGAAATAATGCAATCACTGTTAAAAATCATTTATATGCTTTTCAGACTTGGTGGGCTAAATTCGCTCTGGCTCAAAATTATGAGGATGTGCAAATGAAATGCTTCGTCTTGACCCTTGAGCAGGATGCTATGGATTGGTTTAGGGATAGGCCTGATCATAGCATTGATTCATATGATTCCCTCCTTAATGCTTTTAAAGAGAAATTTGGTGATAAGAAAGAAGATCGATTTCTAGCAAAAGCCATTAGCATCGTTAAAAAGAAATAAAATGAGACGTGTGAAGAATTTAATAGAAGGTTTAATGGTATGCTTAAAGAAATATCTATTGATTACAAATCAACTGAGAAAATGCTTCTAGAACACTCTCTCAATGCTTTCAATCCTAATATTTTTTTATGAACTAAGAATGTCCAAGCTTGGTGACTACAAGGCTTGTCAAATCACTGCTGAAGAGTTGGAAAAAGATAAGAAGGCTTCTGGCAAATCTGAAATTCCTGGGTTCAATAGATCTGTTGTTAAACTAAAAGAACCTAAAGGAAAAGAAAATGAATCTAAAGAAGAATCTATGCAAAATTGGTTAAGAAGTTAGAAAATATGGAGTTAAATCAAGCTAGGATGATTGCTGATCGTGCTAAGAAGATAACTGCATTACAATCTAGGTTGATTCAAATGGAACAAGCTCAACCTAGGGGTTAGAATAATAATAATAATACTTGAAATAATTGGCAGAAGAAAGGTCAGTCTAGTGAGTAGAGGTCTCCTCACCCTCTTGAAACGAATAATCTTGTGGAGGAGACCCCTCCTTTTTGTAGAGCCTGTGATGAGCTTCATGAAGAAGCCACTTGTCCTACTATCAAGAGAATCATGCATTTAGAGATGCTTGGGACAAATAATCAAGTAAACATGGTTGAAAGAATATCATTTATCACACGAGAATTGGGAAGAGGTCAAGGGAAATAGTCAACCCGTCAGACCTTTCACATCTTCATATAGCATTAATAATTTTGGTCAAGAAACTGATGTCTTGGTTAAACTTTTTAGTGAGGAGCCTCCTCCTAAGCGAGTTCTTGAAATTGCTAAGGACAAGGGGCTAACCTATCAGAGAATGAGTCAAAATGATAATCAAATTAATTCTCGAAGTCTTAACCCCTAATCAACTTCTGGTGTGAATATTGATTTAGGAGGTTGGTTTAATAATTCTAAAGTTTTGGTTCCTGTCACCGAAATAGTGAAGATCCCCTCCCAGAAGGTTAAGTTACTAAGTGCTACTGGCAGTACCCAGGTGAATGCAACTCAAGAGGAAACTCATGAGGCTTTCTACCAGGATGCTCCCGTGTATTTGCAAAGTATGGAATTACAAAGGGTATTCTCCTTTTTTCATTACTTTGCTTGTTAATAATTATCAGTTATATAGCTGCATGCTTGACTCTAGTGCTTCCGCTTGTGTGATTACTAAAAGAGTCATGGAGCAGCTAAACTTAAGGATATCTAGGCCTTACTATAACATATGTGCCATTGATTTGAAGAAAATTGAAGTTCATGGGTTGATTAAGGACTTACAAGTCCATTTGTCTGTCTACCTTGATATCATGATTGTCATGGACATAGTTGTGGTTGACGTGCCTGATGCTTGGGGTATGCTTTTGTCTAGGAAATGGGCCTCTGATTTAGGAAGAAGCATTCAAATGAATTGGTCATATGCTATGATTTCTTCCCCTAATGGTCAAGGATTTCTTAAATTAAACAGAGCCCGAAAGGAGATTCCATGTTGAAGATCCTAAAAGTCCTCATAATGAGATAATATGTGAGCAACCTAACCCTAGGAATCATGCTATTTTATCTAATTCGATCATTCTCGTAGAGGTCAAGGTTGATAAAAAAGAGGGTGATTTAAAAAATAAGGTTTGGCATTTATACTTTGATGGTGCATCATCTAGGCATGGTAAAGGTGCGAGAATTGTCCTAAAATCTCCCCTTTGGTCATATTTTCAAATTTGCCTATCGGTTAGAATTTGAAGCGACCAACAATGTGGCTGAATATGTAGCCTTGTTGTTGGGTATTGAATTGGAAAGAGCTTTGAAAGTTAAATTGCTAAGTATCAAGGGTGCTTCAGATTTAGTTATCATGCAAATTAAATAAATTCACATGTAAAAATTAGAGATTAAAAAATTATAGGAATGCTGTGTGAGATACCATGGAGTATTTTGATGCCAACAATCTTGAAGCTATCCCAAGAGAGAAAAATTGCTTAGCTGATGAGTTAGTTGTTGTTTCTTCTACCATGTAATTGTATGATAAATTAATTGAAAATAAAACTAGGACGGATATCATTTTTAAACCTTCTATCCCGGATAAATCTGAACATGGCCGGACTTTTGATAATGAAACATGTGTTATTTACTTTCTAAATAATTTGGATAAGTTTGAGGGTTTTCAGGTAAATTATGCGGAAGACGGATCCAAATGGCTTAATTTTCAGAGAAGGAAGAGTCCCACCATATGCACGATTGAACATGGGGCATATGAAAAGCAACCCATAGATTTCCCTGAATGCAGGCAAATGCTTAGCGTGCACTACATTGAATGTATTTGATGCCATGGGGCATCCTTTGTATTGTATTCCTAACCCTACCCCTTTTATTTCAGTATTTGATTTTGTAGGTAGATTTATGTTTTTCATGTTGTTAGACTACTTAATAAAAGAAGAGCTTATATCTTTCCCGTGCGTAATGTTATATGATGATTTTGGATGGATGCTACTTATGTTATCTTGTGTGTTGTGTGGATGCAGATTATGGATTCTCACATTCCTCCGGTGCAGCAACGTGTCCCCAAGTAGAGCCAGATGTTGACCACTACGTGTCAATGACCCATAGTAGTACACCCCATTTTTCACAAAAGGGATAGCGCCTGATTGACGTGTCTGTGTCGTCCAGCTATCATCATCAACCTGATTATCATGTTATAATGTAAACCCATTCTGCATATATATGATGTAAATAATCTTAGTAGAATTGTGTCATGTATGTAATAGCCTAGGTAAACCTACTTTTTTGGTGACGATCTACATTCTGGGAGGTTTTTTGTCTCACCAATCCATTCCAGAATGGTTGGCAGATTTTTTTTTCATTCTTACCACATAGCCGGAATGGATTTTGTTACTGTGATCTTAGGTGAGTCCTAGTGTTCTACATCGAGTCTATGTAAAAGTGATTTGGGAATAATCCTGACTATTTGGTTAGGTGATTTTATTACAAATTGCTGGGTTTGTTGGATTATATTTGTGTCGCAGAAATGGGTAGTCTGTAAGGGTCTATTACAAATCGGTTCTCCCCCTTATGACGTAAAAAATATATGAAAATCATGATGTAAAGTGCCTTGAGGGTTGGAAAAATAATTTATCCCCTCATAGGTTAATTAATTAAATTTTCTGGCCAAAAATTAATTAAAATCCTTCGCCAGAAATTTAATTAATTCTAGATCCGAGATAAATTTAAACTCTCCAAAGGAAAAATTCGTCGGTCCTTAAAAATCAAATTTTGAGAGGCCCAGGGACTACGGGATCTTGCCAGAGAGACATCGTAGAGTTTGGAGAGGCTGATGCAACAGTAGATGGGTGCTACGTAGAGGCTGAAGAGGCCAGCGTGGGTGACGTAGAGGGTCTGAGAGTAAATGTAAGGCTAGCAGTGTTGACGTAGGGCCAAGAGGCAGCACTGAAAGAATTTTCGTGGGGCAGACTGAGTGTTGGTAAGCCGGGAAGGGTGATGTAGTCCCTGCAGAGTGACGCAGAGCAGTGGAAGCTGCCATAGTTGCTGTGGCATCGTTCATCTAGTGACTGATTAGCTAGAATATCTGTCTCTGAGGAGAGGTACTATTGCTGAGGGTATTCTCTGTTGGGTGAGCCATTTTAGGCACCCTAGTTGTATTCAAAAATTGCATAATAATAAAACCCTCATATCTGCTGCACTAGTTTTCCCGCATTGGGTTTTCCCGGGACGATTGTCCAAAAATAACGTGTCCCTTGTGTGATTGTCTCAGTTATTTTAGTTGTTGATCTGTATATGAGTTAAGGCTGCATTTGTGTCTATTTTCAGTATTTATATTTATGAATAACTTGTTAATGAAAAGAACAAGTAGGAGAAAATAAACCAGATAATGCAGTAGGGATTTCTAATGTGTCAAACTTAGAAATTTCAACAGGATCAACAATATTTCACTTGGGGTTTGTATAGCTTGCATAGCAAGCCCAGGTTCCATTTTTCTTACTCATTATGTATTCAAATTCCCATTGATTAATAAAATGGTTCAGTTATTCTACTTATTTTCTATGGTGTTTTGATTTGGGTGCTTGGACTTTAATTTTAATTGTTGTTCCTAGTTCATGTTTTTGGTATTTAATGTGATTTTCCAATTAGGAATACTACAGTGGTATTGGAGCCATGATCTTGGCCAGCTGTGGCCTTAAGCCAAGTGATGGCAAGACCAGAGTAAAAAGCTAAAAAATCATGGGATCCAAAGAAAACTTAAAATTGAACGACATGGAAGTGACCTTGAATGAGGTGATTAAGATGCAACAAATGATGATTGATGTGGGGGGAGCAGTTGATTCATTCCACAATTGGGAATCACGACCATTCTCAATTATATAACAAATCCACTATGCCCAAAATCACGGGTAATGCATTAAGATGGCAAGACATGATTGCAACTGATGTGGAGTTATTTGAAGCAAATTGGAGGGCATACCAATCATTGGGTCATGGCATTCAGGTGTCCCTCTATTTTTGGGAGTTCTGTGAACTAAGAGGCGTGCACAAATCAGTGGGGATTCAGTGGAATTATGCAGGGATGATGCGGAGGATTAAGGAAGAAGATGAGAGAGCAGTTCAAGGGGCCATGGTTGGAAATGAGACAATTGAACATACACTCATTGATCGTTGATGAGATGCCATCCGTTGTTGGGGTATCCATTGATGAGGTATCCCGGGTTGTGACCGAGTTCTCAGGTGATAGTAGCACACCACAGGTTGATGAGGTGCTGGGAGGCATCTCCATTGTTGATGAGGAGCTAATAGGTACAGAGGCATCCATATCTATGATAGAGTTGTCAGACGACAGTCACCTACAGTTGACTGGTGAGCGTGTCTTGCGTGTTGGGTTGTCTATGGAGGAGTAGTTGGAGGCTAGCGTTGAGTCCATGATGGAGGAGGATGTGCAACCATCCTTTGGGTTAGACATTGTTGAGGGGCAGCATAGAGACCACGCATTGGGATTTCAGCACAGTTCGCTTCAGAGGCACACTAATGAGATCTACATTGTTATTATCTCACTCTTACGCATTGGGTTGAGGGAGGCAGAGTTGTCTAGACATACCTGAGGGGATGGTTAGGTTAGTAGGACTGAGCGACATGAGCCGAGTATGACACCACATCAACTTGGAGGGCTTGTTCCTTCCACAGGGGATTGTACATTCGATCCCTCCTTTGGGATTGGATGGCGAGAGGTGTTGATTTGGAGTAGATTCGGATGTGCTCTAGGCCTCAAATTTTGCAAGGAGGCTTGGGCACATGTATTCCAAAGAACCCAGAAAGTGTTTTGGGAACTTCCACCAAGAAACGATTTTATTAAAATAATTAATATTTTTAATGGAGTTTGTAAGTCTAAACTTAGGAAAATTAAAATAATAATGGGTATTAATCTAATTGCGGGTGTAACTTCTAGAAGAAGACAGAGATCAAATTTTGCAGGGAGGCTTGGGCACATGTATTCCAAAGAACCCAGAAAGTGTTTTGGGAACTTCCACCCAGAAACGATTTCATTAAAATAATTAATATTTTTAATGGAGTTCGTAAGTCTAAACTTAGGAAAATTAAAATAATAATGAGTATTAATCTAATTGCGGGTGTAACTTCTAGAAGAAGATTAAGATCAAGCCAAAACGATCTGAGCCTTTGATTAGGAGTTAATCTAGGCCATTGGTTGTCCAACAGAAAGATATAAGAAGGGGTTTGAGGGACATTTGGAAAACACACCAAGAGATCAAGAGATCGAATTTAAGAAGTGAGAAGTTCTCAGGAGGAAATTTTGATCAAGGAGATTTTTTGTAGTTGAGGGGTAGGGATAGCATCTAGAGAGAGATTTTCTATGTCGGAGAATCATTAGCAGAGAGAGGCAGAAAGTAATCCAGCAGTGTCAGCGCTGAGCCAAAGGGGTTGATGCAGAGCCATGCAGAGGTAGTGCAAAAGCCAAGAGGGAGTCCGAAATTTGTAGAGGGAATTCGAGTTTTAGAAGTTGAGAGCAGGGGTGTGAGACCAGGAAGTATAAATCGAATCTCCTGGGTAGCAAATTGACCTGCCAGAGGATTGATGTTGTCTGTAGAGAGCTTGGCGTTGGGTTGGTGCAGATACTGCGCAGAGGTAGTGAGAAAAGTCAGGGGCAATCATTATGGCGCTGGATCAACCAGGATTTCCAGTGATAGTGTGAGGTAATCACACAAATCTTTCTGCCAGTATTTCTCTCTCTGTAACTAAATAACCTAAGAGGTTTTCAGAGATGTATTCAAAATTTTCTACTTAATAATAATAAACCCTCAGAACTGTTGCACCAGTTTTCCCGCATTGGGTTTTTTCAGGGAATTCGTCCAAAATAACGGTGTCTATTGTATTGTATTTTCTTTCTTGCTCGATATCTTGTTTCTGCTTATAATTTAATTAAGTGAAGGCTGCAGTGTATGTATTACGATATTTGTTGTAGAAAAATGCAAGTAATTTGTTTAAAGGAATTTAACAATTAGGAGTAATATCATCAATTGTTGCAATAGGGGTTCCTGTAGAGGAATTTTCACATGGTATTAGAGCTGCAAGTGAAGCAAGAAGAGCAGAGCTGGTAGATCAAACGCTGAGCAGAAGAGGTAGTTCAAAAAAGCTGTAGGAGGCAGCAGTTCGAAACCCCAGAGGGTTGATGCAGTTCTTAGCTGGAGCGCAGATTTTCGAGGCAGTCTCTCTCCGAGTGAGTCGACGAAGAGAAGGATTTCAAGTTCGAATTTTTGCAGGGGCAGAGGGAGCAGTGCTAAAGCCTCAGTATGAGAGAGCTGGTGGGACGCAGATCTTCAACAGGCAGATTGTTGGGCTGAAAAATGTCAGAAGAGAGAAGAGAAGCACTACCGAGAGAAATTTTCCTCAAGCAGACTTCCCGTCGAGAAGTTTGTTTTCTCATTAGTTGAGCAACAATAGTGAGAAGTGGAGGGGATTTTACTGTCGGATTATTTTCTTTGTCAGGTGAGCCAGTTTGGCACCCAATTGTACTCAGAAAGATTGCATAATAATATAACCCTCAGAATTGTTGCACCGGTTTTCCCAAGTGATTGTCCAAAAATAATGGTGTCACTTGTGTGTTTGTCTATTTCTTTCAGCTGTTGATATTTAGATGGTTGAGACTGTATTGTGTTTATTTCAGTGTTTATATGGTTAAATAACTTATTAGTAGTTAAACAAGTAGGCGAAATAAACCAGAGAATACAGATAAAATTCTAACGGCTAATACTTAGAAATTTCAACATGGTATCAGAGCGTTGTAGATCACAGGAGAGCTGAAGGCACCAACTGAATCAGAGCATTTGCAGCAAAAACAATTGTCCCGAGTGACAGAAGTTGTTTGTAACAGAAAGCAGCATAGAAGGGTTGATGCAAAGGGATTGCATCATCAATTCGAGTGAGAGAGAGGCCAACCCAGAGGCTGAGGAGGGTAGAAGAGGCTCACGAAGAGTCAAGCAGAGACCAAGAGGGTTGATGCAATTGGCTAGTGGAGAAATTCAGCCAGTGTTGGGATTGCGCAGAGCCTAGAGGCTCAGTCCTTCAGTTGCTGGGGCATAGGAAGCTGTGGGCAGATTGCGGGGAGTGAAGATGGTGGGGTGTTGTTGCTGCCGAGACAAAACAATACCTAACGGGGCAAAACCAAGTTAGAGGGAGTCACTACCTAGGCGGATTTCCAACCAAGGAATCCAGATTAGTGTTGTAGGAGCATAGGAGATCAAAGAGGTGCGATTCGTCGGTTGGCAAGAGGATTTCCATGAGGGAAATCGAGACTCAAAGGGAGTCTAACAGAGAACTTCCAAGCGGGAAGTAAAGACTCAGAGGGAGTCGAAGAGAGAACTTCTAGAGGGAAGTAGAGACTCGGAGGAGTCAAAAAGAAGAGTAGAGAGATGGCCATGAATGGACTGAGGGATCAGGACAAGCTGGACGGGGCATCCAGCTTTGTCATCTGGAAGGCCAAGATTCTGTTCGTTCTAGATAGACATCGCATCAAAACCTTTGCCTTGAGAACCGTGTCTATCCCAGTTGACCTAGCTGAAAATGAAATGTATGAAGATGCAATGGCCAAGGCGAAATGCATAATCCTTGATGGGGTCAAGGATCACGTGGTCCAGCATATTGCCGAGAAGGAGACGACAAAGGAAATGTGGGACACCTTGAAGACATTGTATCAGCACACTTTCGTGCAAAGGAAGATGTTACTGGAGAATCAGCTGCAGTCATACCAGATGCAGAAGGGGGAGCAGATAGATCACTTCCTCGACAAGTTGAAGGAGATCTGGGACCAACTAACTTCCATAGGGACCACATCGGATCAGGAGTTGATGGTGAGAACTGCTCTAAACGCTATCTCCGAGGAGTGGGAGACATTCGTCCAGAGTATTCTAGGCAAAGCGAATCTTCTCGATTGGGAAGAATTGTGGGCGGCTCTTCGCCATGAAGAGATCAGACAGTTGACCAAGATGGGAAGTAGCAGCAAAGGAGCCCGGGTCGAGACAGAGGAGGAAGAGGATGCTGCGCTGGCATCTGTGGGGAAGCGGGAGAAGAGGAAGAAAAAGGACCTCTCCAAGATAAAGTGCTTCAACTGTGGGGACTGGGGCATTATGCGAACCAGTGTCCGAGGAAGAAGAATAAGGGAGAGGCATTTGACTCCAAGGCAGGGCCAGCGAAGGCAGAAAATGAGGTAGAGGAGGATGACGATTGTGCCATGAGTTCTCATGTACCTCTAGAGAAGAGGTGGGGAGACATCAAGCTGTAGTCAGGAGGACCACAAGTGATGAGGGGCAGGATACTTGAAGCACCCAAACTGTTGGATTATACCTAGTTATGAGAACCCTGAAGTGAGAGTAGCAGGATGGTGGATGTCGGTAGAAACGGATGCAGATGAAGTGGCAAAGAGTGCTACGGTGCAGTAGTTCCATGTAGCTCAGAAAGGGTTGTAGCAGTGCGAGAGGCACAAAGAAGGTTGCAGCAGTGCAGGATGGCACAAAGAGGCTTGTAGCAGTGCGAGAGGCACAAAGTTGTTGCAGCAGCGCAGAGGCACTAGAGGGAGCACGAGATAGTGACAAAGAGAGCTTCAACATTGGGAGTGTTTCTAGCCTGATAGGGATGTCAATAGTTGGGTGGATCAGTTACTTACTTCTCAGTAACTGAGTTGCAGTGCAATAGAAATTAGGTGTAGCACGATGCAGCATGATGAGAGGGGGTTGCAGTGCAGATGTAGTGTTAGGAGAAATGACTAGCAGCAACACGAATGGAGAAGGAGTTGTTGTACGGATGTAGCAGTGGCAGTGGCAGAGCCATGGGCAGCAGTATAGGATGCAACAGTGTAGAGGATGTTGGGCAGGGAGGTCTAGCATCAACACAAGTATCGGTGTCGTATAATCAGGGTGCTCAGTGGTGGAGTATTACTAGAGCACATTCCTTGCTAAGAGGGAGTGTTGATTTGGGGTAGCATCGAATGTGCTCTAGCCATGAAAATTAGTGGAGAGGCTAAAGCACATGAGATCTCCAAGACCCACAAATGGTTTGGGCAGATTCTACTCGGTTAAGGAGATATTAAAATAATTAATATTTTTAATGGGGTTCCTAAGTCTAAACTTAGGAAAATAAAAATATTAATGGGTATTAATATAAAACTGGGTTAGAAGGTTCTAAATGACATGGATCAAACCAAATCTAATATTGGGAGTCTTTTGCTTCTCAACCTACGGAGATTTTTTGAAAAAGCTCTGAGTCAAGCTCTGTTACTGTAATATTTTTCTAGAATTAATAGAAATGACTTTGGGGTTTATTCATGGTGGTATTCCTCTTCTGCCTACTGGTAATATTTTTTTGAATCATTTGCCTAAATGCTCTATTGAATTAAATTTTCATAAATTTTTTCCTTTCATTAGCCATCAGTTGGATTATCTATTTGCACAGGTATCTTACATTAGGTATCAGGTTTTAGAAAAGCGTTATAATCTAATAGATCTAGCAAGTATCTCTAGATCTTGAGGGTTTAAATGTGTATCTGGCCCCTTTTGAAGCTAAAGATTTAATTTTAAGTGTGCGTAGACCTAATCAGGATTCAGATCATGGGCATGAGGGAAAGTCTTCGGTTGGACCAACCAACTCCCATGTCCAGATACTTAAGAGCCCATTGTGTTAAATTTCTGAGATCTATCTGATGATTGTTTATTTTGCACAGATCTTGATCGAGGGTCAAAATTTATTAAAATTTTTTTATTTACTCATTTATTTTCAATAATATTGTGCTTATTTGATAGATCTGCCTAATAAGGGTTAGTTTCTACTGATCTGGGAGTGGAGTTGTACCCATACTCCTCAGATCCAGTAAATCTGTATATTATTTGTATAAATCTATTAGATCTAATATTTTTGTAAATAATTTTAGCTTTTAACCTTTGTTTGCCGCTGGGGTTTTTGGGTTTTTTGGGTCTAATTTTATTTTTTGTATATATTTGAGATTTGGGCATTTGAAATTTGAATTTTGCAGGTGAGATCTGAACCAGATCTGAATAATTATCAAGGGTTTCAGTTCATGAATTTTTTTTTTTCAGGGGTTTCTAGAGTTGGATCTAGGCCTAGGAAGGCAAGATCCACCCTCTATTGTCCTCCAAAACTCAACGTTCAAGGAGGAAAGGAAGTCGCTTGACAAGTGTGGCATTTGGTGGCAAAATTTTGGTAATTTTTTACAAATTTGAAGCAGATCAGAAATTTTTGCAGTGGCATCTTTTATTTTTTTTAAGGGTTTTAAGGCTAGTGTTGCCTTATCTGCCCTCTAAACCAGCCGTTAGCCTTCCCTAGGCTGGGCCGCAGGCCTAAAAGGCCTTCCCAAGCCCTCCTCCTCTCTTGTCTCCTCCTCTGCTGTCCTTTTTCTTCTTTCTTCCCAAGCCGCGAGGCCTTCCCTGTCCTCCTGGCAGCCAAAAATCTCCCTCGATGCCCTCTGGATTTGGCATACTTGGATTGATAGACTCCTGATGCAGACCCCAACCTCTCTTCAAGGTTGAAGGTATGCCCTTATGTCCCCTATCTTGGCCTACACTGCCCCTTTAAAGCCCTCTTCTAACCCTCGCTTCCCTTTGAAGATAACGCAGGCCTTTTCTTAGGGCTCTCGCCCTTGCTTGCTGAAGCCACCGAGGCCCTTCATATCTAAATGCAGGCCTTTGAGGTCTCATCTCAGATCTGCCGTCGTCATTCCTGTTGCTACTAAACCCTTAACGCTGCCTTAAAAAGCCTCATCTCTGCCTTAAAAAATTACATTGTTGTCTCTGCTGTGGCATAACTTAAGAATTTTATGAGTTTGGATTATTATTATGCAGAAAAAATTGGGCAAGAATTTGTGTTTCAGGTGGCCTATCATTGGAGAAGCTGGGCAAGTAATTCCAAGGCCTAAGGCCTAAGGGTTTGATCTCTAAACCCTTGATCATCTCACTGTTTACTACAACAAGCCAATTACTTCAAAACCGTGACATTTAATTTATTTAATTGACATAAAATTTATCCACACATTGATAAGGCAATTACATAAGTTAGACAAGCATAAATTGGCATGAATCTATAGTTTCTAGTGACTGTCACGTGCTTGCTGAAGTCTGATCATAACAGTGATTTGCATCCTTATTTGAAGTATATTCAAGGAAATAATTAATTTAGGACTGTTTGTTTCATTTGGCACAAAAGATAAATCACGGTTAGCTCACTGTATCTTAAGGTCTGAAATACATTAACAACAGAAGTGCATTTCTGTCTTATCCCTAATCCAAGCAAAGAAAGGATATTAAACAAATCTGAAATATTTGCTCTCTATAATCTTCTGCTGCCCTAAATTTATTTCCTGAAGCACAAGTAGTTTAATGTTGTCCTGAAGATACTCATTGGTAATAGGTATCATCTAAATTTCTGAATATAGGCATTGGATAAGAGGTGTCTTGTTGAATATTTTGTTTTCACTCTTTCAGTTCATTGCTAATGTATCTTAAAATAACTTTATATTGGAATTTAGGCTCTGAAAAAAGTCTAATATCTGATTGAGTAAATAAGCAATCTTGTGCTCTTTACTCGCAGCATTGATCATACCTTGGAAATATCTTTTGAACACTAGTAGCTTGTGAAGTTTGCATAACTTATCACTTCTTTGGGATAATTATTATTGGCACATTGTTTTTTGAATGGTCAGATAATTGTTGGATAGTTCTCTAGTCTTCTTTATTGCCTTGGGGTTAAAGTATATTTTGGATTTTGACTAATCGTAAATCATCCTTTGGGCATCTAAAGCTTAGTTGTTGAGGAATATTGATTAAGAGTATTTGCATAAGTTTCATTGGCTAAATATCTAAGTAAGCAGGTGCTTTAATTGTTCATGGTTTTTCTTGTTTGAAATTTTGTAAGCAAGCCATTGGAAGAGTATTTTTGGCTATTGGTGAATATCTCTCATATTGGTGATTGTTCCTAAGAGATTGATTAAATATTTTTCATCCTCATTACATTCTTGTGATTGTTAGTGCTTTGGCATTTATTCTTACGGTTGAGATTGTCTATGGAATATCATTAATAAGTACTTGTCGATATAAAGATTAACCATAAATAGAGTACTTAAAACATTAACAATCTCACCTTTAAGAACCATTCTCTAGTTTCAACTTGCATATCATCCTAAGCTAGCATTGCATCTTAAAACTTACCTCCAAGCATAAGCTTGGTCGATAGAGAGATAGGAACACATTTTCATCTTTGTTTGAGAAGTCTAGCTTTTTTAGTATTTAAAATGGTGACCTTGCAGTGGTCAAAGCCATGGTCTCTGCAATGCCGGAGACACCGGGTATGTTAGATTTCAAGGAGAGGGATCGTTAATCACACCTCGTGTGCTTCACTTTGACTTCTCTCTGCCACTTACGACAGAGTTTAGACTCATGTTCCATCTTTGTTTGAGAAGTCTAGCCTTTCTAGTATTTAAAATGGTGACCTTGCAGTGGTCAAAGCCATGGTCTCTGCAATGCCGGAGACACTGGGTATGTTAGATTTCAAGGAGAGGGATCGTTAATCACACCTTGTGTGCTTCACTTTGACTTCTCTCTGCCACTTACGACAGAGTTTAGACTCAATATAGATAAAGATCAAAGGTCATACTTAGACTAGGCATTTAATTAAAATTAACCAAGATCTTTTCACTTCACATAGGTCTTAGGAATTGCATCTCATATAGGATAGTAAAGCATTAAAGCAACAGTGGTCCATCCGATACTTGGTGTCATTTTATAAAGCAAGAGTGTTGACTCCATAACACACTGGTCTCAAATAGATAAATTCAAACTAATGCTTAAAATCTTGCTAGATTTAACCAAGTGCTAGGCCACTCAATTGTGTCTCCCGGACTAGTTGGTTCCCAACTTGTTCTTCATCTTATTTCCATAGGGTCTACCCTGCATGCCAGCATTGCGAACATCGCGATTTTTCGATGAAACGATATAATCGCCAATGTTTTCGACGATTTTTTATTTTCAAAAAATCGCAATCTGATTAATAAAAATTGTGACGGCAAAAAACAACTAACTGTTAAGTTCGATTTTTGGTTTTTTTTTGTCATTTTTTGAGACAGAGGGCAAGATTGATAACTGAGGAGGAGAAGAAGTCATCTACAAGGGCCAAAGAGGATAAAAGCGAAGGAATTTAGCATCCCAAGCAAGAAATATTCGAGTTTGGACCAATTTTATTCAGGAAAGCGTGGTTTCCACGTATGGGCATCAACTTTGGCCCTTTTGTTCTTGTTTTTTTCTTGTTTTTGCTTGGGTTTCTATAACCCATTGATTTTCAATGATTTTTGAATGGATTTGATAGTGTTTTTTTTCATTTTTGTTGCATAGAGTGGAGAGAGTTCATTTTGGTCAAAAATGCAAAAATTGATTGTTATATTTATAAGTTTAATTTCTTCTTGTACCCTAATTTTTTTGCATCATTTTTGTTTGGATTTGAATGTGCATTTTTTCCATTATTGTTGCATTGAGTTGAGGTTTTTTTTTTTTGGGTAAAAAATTCAATGTGTTGTATGTAAATTTTATTTTTATTTTTTTAACTTGCAATTCTTCTTGTGCCCTAGGTTCACCATTCAACTTCAAACTTCATCTTACATTAAAAATCAAGAGTTCAACAAAGTTACAAACATGCCAAGGAAATTGGACCCTCTATGAGAATTTGGTGAACCTGATGGAGGGTTTGACAAATCAAACTTGACTTGCAAGTTGTGTGGCATCATATGACAGGGAGGTATATAAATTGAAGTATCATCTTCCACAAATCCCTAGACATGAGGTAAGGCCTTGCATTAATACAAATCTGGAAATCATCCGAAGAGCCCTCAAATCATCAGAAGAAATAGAGCAAACCAAACTGTCCAAGTCAGCTCTAAAGAATCAACTAGCAGGGAGTAGAGTGTTAGGAGGTGAATATGAGAGTGGCACTGGTTCTACTTCAGCATTAGTATCTACAACCAACCCTGTAGCTGCCTCGTCATATTTTGTTCCTAGAACCACACCTGGTTCACAACCATCTATCTCCTCAATTATTAAAAAAAAAGGAGAAGGAAGAAGCTGACAAATTGTTGGGCAAGTTTCTTCTTTGGAGTGATATTCCTTTCAACATTGCAAGGAATAATCCATTTTTCCATCTTGTTGGCGATGCTATTGCAATTGTTGGTCCAGGGTATAAAGTCTCTTCTTATGATGACTTTAGAGGCCGCATTCTTCAAAATGAAAAGGTTGACTGCACCAAGAGATTGGAGGATTTAGGGCATCATGGGCACACACAAGATGCACTGTGATGTCAGATGGTTGGACCGATCAAAAGGGTAGAAGCCTTATAAACTTCTTGGTTAATTGTCCCAAGGGGACAATGCTTATGAAATCTGTTGATGCATCTGCACACATCAAAGATGCATGATTATTATGTGATTTGTTGGATGTGTTTAATTTAGAGGTGGGTCCAAAACATGTTGTCCAAGTCATAACAGACAATGCTGCAAATTATGTTGTTGTTGGCAAGATGCTTATGGAGAGGAATCCTACTTTATTTTAGACACCTTGTGTTGTACATTGCATTGATTTGATATTGGAAGACATAAGAAAAATTCCTTTTGTCAAAGTTATTGTTGACTCATCAAAAAACATTACAAAATCTATATATAATCATGCATTTGTGCTTCATTTGATGAGAACATTCACCAACAACAAGGAGTTGGTGTACCCCGCCATTACACGGTTTTCCATCAGTTTCATATCTCTTTAATCCCTCTTGAATTCTATGTGGGATGTGAAGAGAATGTTTCTTTCAGATGAGTGGCATGCTTTGACATTTAGCCGCAAACCAGAGGGAGAGGCCATATGCAGATTAGTTTCATACTGGGAAAGCTTCTGGGTGGAAGTGCAGGAGGTGTGCAACATTACTGAACCTTTGGTAAAGGTTCTTCGATTAGTTGATGGTAACATAAGGCCATGGACAGGGCCAAAGAATCCATTTAGACTTACTATGATGATAAGGGAGATGAGGGGTTTCGAAAACAACTCCTATGGGAAGTGATTGATGAACGATGGAACAACACACTTCATCGTCTCATTTATGTTGTAGGGATCTACTTGAACCCCGCATTTGCTTACGCCTATGGGTTCTTATTTGATATTGAAGTCATGGATGGATTCTTCACCCGTGTTCAGAGGATGGTGCCATCTCTAGCAGAACGTGCAAAAATCTCCAAAGAAATGGAAATATACAGAATGAAAGGTGGCACATTTAGCTTTGACATGGTTGTGGTTGATAGGAAGACTAAAATGCCAGGTATGTTTTAGTTTGTTTCAATCTTTTTTTTTTTTTTTTTTTATGTTTAGCTTATTTGTAATTTTGTTGTAGATGCATGGTGGAGAAGCTATGGTGGCAGAATACCCAATCTGCTAAGGATTGCTATTCGAGTGCTCAGTCAAACATGTAGCTCCTTAGGATGTGAGCGCAACTGGAGTGTATTTGAAAAAATATACACCAAGAAGTGCAACAGGGTAAAACTTAAAATATTCCAAATTTCCAATTAATTTTTTGAATTCATTAAATAATATTTTTTCATAATTATTATTTTATGACCTTTGTACAGGTTGGAGTTCCAACTATTTAATGACATGGTCTAAGTCTATTACAATTTTCGATTGTGGATGAGGCAACTTGAGAGGACACCTGATATGCAGGCCATCTCATTGGATGGGATTGACACCACTGTTGCATGGAGGGTCGAGGTAGAGACGCCTCTCATGGATTTTGCCATTGATTGGTTAGAGCAGGAGGTAGTGGGGGGGTAGATGAGGAGGAGGAGGAGCAACAGAAGGAGGAGGTGACACCACCTACCTAGGCTACCCCCGTCACCAGTAGAGGACGTGGTCTACCTCCTGTAGCTCCTAGTTCTTCAACTTCTAGAGCACAGCAGAGTCCACTGCCAATTCCACCGCCATCTACATCTAGAGGGAAAGCTATTGCATTTTCTCGCAAGAGGGGCAAAGGAAATCAATGGTATTAGTTATTTGGTTCATCTCATTGTATCTGACATTATGACTCATGATATGAGATACATTATTACATTTTTTGTTGATATTTGGAGGTTGAGTTGGGACTCAGGACTTACTATTCAGGACATGATTTACTGTTGTGTGATGTAGCACTAAAAATGATATTACACATCTTATATATTAGTTCTTTTATCATATTTAGGTGTCAATGCATTTATTTTATGTTGTAGATGCTTTAGATATTAAAAAAATTGAAAAAAAATGAATATTTTTGTATTTGCCGAATTTTTTTCCAAATTTTTACCGATTTTTCTCGTTTTTTTTCCGTTTTTTTCCCCTCGTTGATTTAATCCCGATCGTGATATTCGAAACATTGCTAGCAATTCACCCTGCTATAAGAATTAGGATTTCAGGCCCGAATTTCGCTCGGAAAATTCTGTAAAATTAGTCAGAGATTCCTCTCAATAAACCCACAAAAATCCAAAAAGGGTTTGGGCTGAATCCACCGACCCTCGATGATCCCCAACATGTGAAAATTGCCCAATTTGGCCAGAAAATGCCCCCCAAAACTGATACTACTGAATCAAACCCAAATCCACAACTTGAAATGTCTCTCAATTTTGGCTAAATTCTCCCTTAAAGAATATGAGAATACTTCCAATCTCCGACCCTTATCTCTCCTCAACCTCTATACCTCCAGCCTCTGTGCACTTCTAGAAATGTACAATTACGACCCCAAGAATTCTCTCAACTCAACCCTGCTAATCACCACAAAATCTCTAGTTATAGTACGGGAAAAACCCCTGCAAATCCTCCGGTGTTCTGCTCCTCTGTAACAGAACATATTGTTAATCAGGCCCTAGCCTACTTCCAATTGGCCCTCTTCCCACAGCCTACCTTGGAGCCCAACTTCAAAATAGTTAAGGGAAGTTTACATCTAGATTAGGCATTTAACTAAAAATAACCAAAATCTCTGCATCACAAATAGGTCATAGGTTTGCATATCATTTAGGTTACTCAATCATCTTAAGCAGTGGATGTCCATCCGGTCATTTGGATCTAGTTTACTATAAGCAAGAATTTGTGACTCTATTAAGGCACTGGTCTCATACTTCAAAATCGAATCAAATTAATAATCTTGCTTAAATTCAACCAAGTGGTTAGGTCACTCATTCGTGTCTACCACTAGTTGGTTTCCAATTTGTTTTCCTTCATCTCATTCCATAGCGACTAGCCCCCATAGCTTGTTGTTGGGAGATAGCTAGAACGGAGTGCGCAAGGATTAGAGTGACAGTCCCCATCCTGAGCGTTGTGGTGGTCCCTGTACAATTCGAGCGACAACATGACCATGCATTAAAATATTTTTTACATAAGATTTTTTACAATTCAACTCTCAAAGAGTGAATACCTATTCGGCTTAGACCCTCAAATTACATACCCAAACTACGACACAACATGATCTAATAGACTAAGTGATTTGTAATAAAATAATTTAGCCAATTAGCTTAAATTATTCCGCAATCACTTTTACATAAGACTCAACTACAACACTAGGACTCACCTAAGACTTTGACGAAGAATTCCACCCTAGCTTTGGGGTGAAGTTGGAGGGAAAAACTTTGCCGACCATCCGTGTTTAGAAACACAAATAAATCAGTGAGACGAAAAACCTCCTAGGATGAAACTCTCGCCAAAATAATAGGCTTACCTAGGTTGTTACATACATTCATGGTCTTACTAGCATCATTTTCATTACATAACTAGCAGAATGGGTTCACAATGTCACATAAATTGCTTATAGATGATCTGATCCTATTGAAAAAATTGGCACTTTCGCCCCCTTGGAACTTTGACAAAAACTATGCAACATGTCCCTCGCCCATCTGTTATGATCGCATGTTTGAAGGTGGGCCTCCTGACCCCAAAGGTATGACTTTTCATTGGTTTAGTTGAGTATCCTACCCTACTCCTCCTCTGGAGAATATCTATCATGCCCCTGAGGCACTGAATCTCATAACGTCGTCTCAGGAAAATCCCCCAAGTCCTGTTATCCACACTATGGGTCTAGATCGAACAAAACAAGGCTCCCCTCAACTGCATGTGGTGCCAACGAGTGGCAGATGCGTGGGTTCCAATGGGTATGATCATGAACCTGTGTGGACACTCTTGGCCCGTCCCGTGACTGACCTGCTCTCCCAACCTGGGTATGTCAACCCTAATGACATGCCTGTCATCCTCTTCAAGGAATCTCCCTGTTAGAAGCACTCGCTCAGTCTACAATTCAACCCCACACACTACTACATATAACCATGTATCCTCGTGTCTCCTGGCATACAACTGTGTTGATTTGGGGTAGCATCGGAAGTGCTCTAGCCATGAAAATTGGTGGAGAGGCTAAAGCACATGAGATCTCCAAGACCCAAAAATGGTTTGGGCAGATTCTACCTAGTTAAGGAGATATTAAAATAATTAATATTTT
>APFE031070590.1:42754-73955 GCA_000404065.3 Pinus taeda
AAATATTAATGGGTATTAATATAAAACTAGGTTAGAAGGTTCTAAATGACATGGATCAAGCCAAATCTAATCTTAGCTGTTGATTAGAGATGTAATCTCGGTCGTCGAGGGACTAACAGGAAAAGTATAAGATGAGGCTTGAGGGTTAGTTGGAGAACATACTAGAGCGATCAGTTATTCGATTTTCTATATTGGGGTTTGCTAAGAAAAGTCGAATCAGTGATCACTTTGTAGCAAGGGGCTGTGAGTACTGGATAGAGAGGCAGAGATGGTGACGAGAGACCAGCGCAGAGGCAGAGAGGCAGACGCAGAAGCCAGAGCAGGCCACGCAAAGGCTAGCTGAGACAACGCAGAGGCCAGAAGGGCTTGCGTCATCCACACAGAGGGCAGCAAGAGTGACACAGAAGGCCGTAGAGGTTGCACAGTGCCTCAGAGGGTTGAAGAAGAGGGTTTTGAGGCTGACATAGAGGCCAGGAGGGCTAATGCAGTGCTTCAGTTGTGATGGAGAGGGTTTCGTGGGGCAGATTTACTGAATATCTGCTTCCAAATAGAGGTATTACTGTCGGTTATTTTTCGTTGTCGGGTGAGCCAGTTTGGCACCCAGTTGTACTCAAGGGTATATTGCATAATAAAAAACCCTTAGAACTGTTGCACCGGTTTTCCCAAGTTGGGTTTTTCCGGGGACGATTGTCCAAAAATAACGGTGTCCCTTGTGTGTTTGCTATTTCTTTCAGCTGTTGATCTGTAGATGGTTGAGATTGTATTGTGTTTATTTCGATGTTTATATGTTTAAATAACTTGTTCGTAATTAACAAGTAGGAGAAATAAACCAAAAGACTATAGATAAAATTTCTAACTGTTAGACTTGGAAATTTCAACAAACTGCACCTAATCGCACATCTCTGTGCACTGCCGGACCCTGCTACATGCTGTTGCATCATTGCCAATCAACTGGTATCCCTCCTGTATCGATGTGTATATCACTCTATGTGGCAATGTAATAAGATGTAAACTGCTCCTCCTACACCACAATGCAACCCTGCACACCACTGAGCACCACTACACACCTCTGTGCTCCTCCGCATATTGTTGTGCACCATTGCATACCCCTATACACCCCTAGATATCAAGGTCTAAGACTGAGTCCATAGGCAACACCTCGCATCCTGTCAGGATCACCATCTCTACTATCACTCTACTGGTAAGCCAACGATGACGTGAGTTATATCTCCTCATTTGCCCAGATAGACCTAATCAGCCTAACTCGTCACATGCTAACGGGAATGATACTACTGTGCCTAACCTCAGTAGCTCCTGCGTCCCATATGCCAATAAGAAAGCATTGTCTCCATAGAATGCCCTGTCTGATAGCCTGCTTATGCCACCTCCTCCTACCAACTCGTGCCAAAGTAAGCTAATCACTCTGTGACTCCATGCACAGTCAATATGCCAAGACAACTCATGAAATTTGTCTGTTCCCCTGTCAAACCATCCTGTCACTAGTGCTGACTAGGGCTCTAAATGGTCTGGCCCTCGAGTCTCTCTGTTAATCCTTGGCCTCTACTGAACTGTGGCCATGGATGTATCCAACCACCTAGCCTGCTTAATCGAGTACCAGCATAGTAACTCTTGTGAAAATTCCTCTACAGGAACCCTTACTGCAGCAACTGATGATATTACTCCTATTTGTTAAATTCCTTTAAACAAATTACTTGTAGTTTTCTATGGCAAATATTATAATACATCCACTGCAGCCTTCACTTAATTAAATTATAAGTGGAAACAAGACACTGAGCAAGAAAGAAAATACAACACTATAGACACCGTTATTTTTGGACAAATGTTCCCGAAAAAACTCAATGCGAGAAAGCCTATGCAGCAGTTCTGAGGGTTTATTATTATTAAGCAGTAGAAAATTCTAAATACATCTCTGAATACCTCTCAGGTTATTCAGTTATAGAGAGAGAAATACTAGCAGAAAGATTTGCAAGATTACCTCACACTATCACTGAAAATCCTGGCTGATCCAGCCCTAGAATGATTGCCCCCAGCTTTTATGGCTGCCTTTTCGCAGTGTCTGCGTCAGCCCAACGTCAAGCTCGCTGGGGACAACGTCAATCCTCTGGCAAGTCGATTTGCTGCCCAGGAGATTCGATTTCTGCCTCCCGATCTCACACCCCGACTCTCGACTTCTAAAATTTGAATTCCCTCTTCAAATTTCGGACTCCCTCTTGGCTTTTGCACTGCCTCTGCGTGGCTCTGCGTCAACCCCTCTGGCTCAGCACTGCCACTGTTGGATTAATCTCTGCCTCCCTCTGCTGATGATTCTCTGGCTGAGAAAATATCTCTCTCCAGATGCTATCCATGCCCCTCAATTGCAGGAAATCTCCTTGATCGAAATTTCCTCCTGAGAACTTCTCACTTTAGAAATTCGATCTCTTGGTGTGTTTTCCAAATGACCCTCAAGCACCTTCTTATATCTTTCTGTTGGACAACTAACGGCCTAGATTAACTCCTAATCAAAGGCTCAAATCGTTTTGGCTTGATTTTCGTCTTCTTCTAAAAGTTACATCCACAATTAGATTAATACCCATTAATATTTTAATTTTCCTAAGTTTAGACTTAGGAACTCCATTAAAAATATTAATTATTTTAATAAAATTGTTTTTGGGTGGAATTTCCCAAAATGCTTTCAAGGTTCTTTGGAATACATGTGCGCAAGCTTCCCTGCAAAATTTGAGGCCTAGAGCATATGCGTTGCTACCTCAAATCAATACCCCCTCTTAGCGAGGAATGTGCTCTAGCATATACTACTGCTGCATACTGCTCTGACTCTGAAGCATCGTCCTCTGCGCTGCTAATGTCTGACATGCTGTCCACCAACAACTGCATTGTTGTTGCAACTGTATTGTTGCCTTTGACACTGCCACTGCCAATGCTACATTTGTACTACAGCTCCCTCTCAAATGCTACATCTACTATGCTGCTAACACTGCGTCCGTACTGCAACTCAGTTACTGAGAGAAGCAACTGAAAAACATCCAAAAATACTAAACTAAATGTGTTCAGTATGATACCACGTGAATGTTGAAGCCTAACTGCTGCTAGTTTTTGCGCTGAACCTCTGAATCTACTGCGTTGCTGCTGACCTCTGCTCTATGCCATCTGCACTGCTGCCAACTCTGCTCTGCATTGCTCAGACTCTAGCGCTCCTAGCCACCGCAACTGTCTCCCTGACACTCCTTGGCACCATCTGACACTAGTCCATCCTGCGACTGCAAAACTGGGCTCCTGTAGCAAGGTATTGATGCAAGAGGTGGACTCCTCAACGATCCTGCCCATCTGTAGCTCTTTTGAACTGCAACTCCAAATCAGCCCACCTCCCTCCTAGAGGTATCTCGGCTATCATAGTGCAACACTCCTCGCGGACGCAGCCTTTGGATTGTATTTCTCATCTGTGTCCTTGAGAGGACATTGAGTAGCATAGTGACCCATCTCACCACACCTTAAACACTTGATCTTTGAGACGTCTTTCTTACGTCTTTGTTGCTCCTATTGTCCCTTCGGTGCAAGGGTTGCAATATCCTCCTCCTCCTTGGGCTTCGACCCACTGTTGTTGCTGCTTCTGTCAAGTTTGACCTTGACTAAGTCTCTCCTCAGCTCCTCTTGTTTTAAAGTTTTCCACATCTCATCCCAATTCGGCAATGTTGCTCTGCCCAGGATACTCTGAACAAAGATTTGCCACTCATCTGAGACAGAATTGAGGGTCAATCTAACCAACTCTGAATCTTTAGGTATATGCCTCGCAGTAGACAACTCATCACGGGTTTCCTTCAGCTTTGTGAGGAATGGATCCACACACTCCCCCTTCTACATCTGAGCAGATCTCAGCTTTTGCTCCAAGTACATCTTCCGCTGCTCAGAAGGTCCCTGATATAACATGGCCAAGGCATCCCACATCTCCTTAGCAGTCCCTCTGCTAGCAATGTGACACACCACGTGATCCTTGACTCCATCCAGGATCATCCTCTTAGCCTTTGCTATCTCAACTCTATACTTCTTCAACAAATCTGCATCCGCAGGTTCAGCCACCATGCTGTCGACGTACGTCTTGAGGGCATGCTCATCTAGAAGGAATGACATTCTATCCTTCTAGGTGACGTAGTTGGATGCTCTGTCCAACCTGTCCTGATCCCTCAAGCCACTGGTTGCCATATCTGCCAAAAATGTCGATACCTCTCTATTCGGAAGCAGATATTTGGAAAGTTTGCCCCACGAAACCCTCTCCAGCACAATCTGAAGCTCAACGTCAGTCCTCCTGGTCTCTGCATCAGCCCTCTGAGGCTCTGCGCAGCCTCTATGGCCCTCTGTGTCACTCCTGCAGCCTCTGCGTGGATGATGTAGGCCCTTCCTGTTGATTTGGGGTAGCATTGGATGTGCTCTAGCCACGAAATTTGGTGGAGAGGCTGGGGCACATGAGATCTCCAATACCCAGAAAGAGTTTGGGTAGATTCTAAACAGTCCAGGAGATATGAAAATAATTAATATTTTTAATGGAGTCCCTAAGTCTAAACTTAGAGAAAATAAAATATTAATGTGTATTAATATGAAACTGTGTTAGAATGGTCCAAAAGACATGGATCAAGCTAGATTTAATCTTAGCCATTGATTAGGGACTTAATTTCGGCCGTTGATATGTCAACAGGAAAAGTATAAGAGGAGGCTTGAGGATCACTTGGAGAATACACCAGAGTGATCAGTCATTCTATTCTTTAGAGCGGGGTTTGCTAAGAGAGATAGAATTAGCGACTGGGAGATGTAGCTGAGGGGCATTTGAGTACAAAGAGGCAGAGAGGCAAAGATAGTGTCAGGGGAGCAGCGTAGTAGCCAAGGAGAGTGATGCAGAGCCAGCTAGGGCTCACGTAGAGCCACACAGAAGCAACCAGGAGTTGTGCAGAGCCTCAGAGAGGCCAGCGTTGCTGACACAGAGTGGCAGAAGGCTGACGCAGGGCTTCCTAGGGTTGACGCAGATCCATCTGGGGTTACGCAGGGCCAACGTGGGACAGAGAGAGGTTGACGCTGGGGTTTCTGGGGCAGATTTGTGTTGAGTATCTGTTGGAAGGATTATCCGGGGTTTCAACCAGGAGATTTGTCAGAAAATGAGAGGTATTACTTCCAAGGAAATTCTCTGTTGGGTAGGCCAGTTTCGGCACCCAGATTGTACTCTGATATTGCTTAATAAGAAAAACCTCAGATAGCTGCATTGTTTTCCCACATTGCTAATTTGTAATATGTTGAGCATGCACTAATGTTTATTTTCAGTACTTACATTGTAAATAACTTGTTAAGTAAATAACAAGTAGGTAGGAATAAATCAGATAAAGTGCATGGAGGGTTTCCAACTAAGTAAACTTAGAAACGTCAACACTTCTGGCCTCTGCGCAGTTCTTTTTGCCTCTACGTGGCTCCCTCTCGCTCAGCATCTACCTTTCTACCTCTGTGTTGGACTTTTGGCACTATCTTTGCCTCTCTGCCTTGTACTCACCGCCCCTCACTGCAAACTGATCACTGATTCGATTTCTCTTAGCAAACCCTGCTCTAGAAAATCGAATGACTGATCACTCTGGTGTGTTCTCCAATTGATCCTCAAGCCTCCTCTTATACTTTTCTTGTTGGTCCTTCAACGGCCGAGATTACATCTCTAATCAGAGGCTAAGATTAGATTTGGCTTGATCCATGTCATTTAGAACCTTCTAACCCAATTTTATATTAAAACCCATTAATATTTTTATTTTCCTAAGTTTAGACTTAGGAACTCCATTAAAAATATTAATTATTTTAATATCTTCTTAACCGGGTAGAATCTGCCTAAACCATTTTTGGGTCTTGGAGATCTCATGTGCTTTAGCCTCTCCACCAATTTTCATGGCTAGAGCACATCCGATGCTACCCCAAATCAACAAATCAATGGCTAGGATTAACTTGAAATTGATTCGTGTGAGTTTCTAGAACATTCACACCATAACTTAATTAATTATGATTAATTAGTCATTTTCCCTAAGTTTAAACTTAAGAAATATTTAAAAGCTGACTAATAATCTAATTAAGACATTTCTAAGTGGAATTTCTAGAAACGATTTTTAGGTTTTGGAGATTTCATGTATTCTAGCCTCTCCACAGAATTTCAAGGCTAGAACACATCCGATGCTACAAAAACTAACACTCCCTCTTAGCGAGGAATGTGTTCTAGTGCTACTGCCTTCTGTAGCAACACTCTGTCTCTGCATCATCTCCTGTCACGCTGCTGATGTCTGGCTACTACTGCCCAACAACCATTGCGCAACTCTGATATAAGATGCATCTATGTTGCTGCTGACCCTACTGAATTGTTGCCAATACTGCATCTGCACTGCAACTCCCTCTCATCTGTTGTTGTTGCAACAACAACATTTGCAACTAAAAAGCATCCTAACTATTGAATCGATTGTGATCAGTATGATGCATTTGTAACCTGAGTCTCTGATTGCTGCTAGTATCTGCGTATTCACTGAGGCATCTGACTACATCTACTACCACTGATCCATCCTACTACAATATACTGTCGGCCCCTGTAGCAAGGTATTGATTCATGAGGTGGACCTCCTCAAGGATCCTACCCGTTTGTAGCGCTTTGAGGCTACATCACCAAGTCACCCCATTTCACTTCTGGGGGTATGTTAGCAAACATAGCAAAGTCTTCCTCCAGCCTGGAGGAAATCCTATCGATCTTTGTTGATGTTGCTTACTGGTCCTTCTTCTTTGACCGTTAGTTTCTTGTTTGAGTGGCGACTCCACTGATTTTGCATGCTGAGTGGTGAAATTGTAAAGAAACTAACTTTTGCCGTTTTCACTTTCAACAGAGATTCTTTTGTCAAATACCAAGGATGCTTTTATGCTTCACGAATGTTTGAGTGGCGACTCCACTGATTTTGCATGTTGAGTGGTGAAATTGTAAAGAAACTAACTTTTGCCGTTTTCACTTTCAACAGAGATTCTTTTGTCAAATACCAAGGATGCTTTTATGCTTCACGAACCTTCGGATTTCTAGAAATGCCTCCAAATTTTGACTCATAGGAATTTCTTCATACTTTTAGTAAATGAATAAGGTGATTCTCTCCGAAGTCAATAGATCTCATCAAATCCTCAGTCAACAAATAGTCATCAACAATAACATGTTATCATTGTTGTCATTTTCCTCTGTCATAGGTTCTTTGATCAATGGTTTCTGTCAAAAAGTCTTGTAGTGTATCATTTCCATACAGGAACACTGAGTCATTATTTATCGTCTCATCATTCATAACCTTCCAACTGCCATAGTTCATTGTCATACAAGTTATGTTACTGTAGTGGATACCACTCATAGTGATAAAGAGCCTTTGTCATTTGTTACTTGCTTACAATGTTACGAACCCTAGCTACAAAAGAGTATGCTTGAAGAGCAAGACTAACTACTATAAGAGTTCGTCCACTATAAGATGTGGCCATCTACTATAAGTGCGAGACCATCCATAACAAACCGCAATAGACTTAGATCATGTAAAAACGCCATTGTGTATGCAAACCGGATCGGAAGTCATGCTATAGGTGCCAAATTCATATTTTAGTTGCGACAACCGTATTGCAAGTTCGAGATCATACGTGAGTCCATAACCACTATGGTTGAGATGAAGATCATAATGGATAGTAACAATGTGAGGTACTAAATATATAATGTATGTGAGCCATCATCATGCCACAGGTATATCATCCTGCTACCATAGCATATATATATATATATAATATATATAATATCGAGAACCATCGTAAGACTTCAAGCCATTGTAAACTGTAATAGTACGTGCGAGCCACCAATGTGCCACAAAAGATATTTTTGAGCCACTATAGGTGAATTGTTAGTTTTTGTAGCATTAGACAGGTGTTCTAGTATCGACTTTGGTTAGAGAGGCTAAGAAACATGATCTCCAGAACTCAGAAAAAGTTTAAGGAGAAAACGCCTAGAGATGGCTTAGTTAAGCTAATTAATCAATAATTAAATATTTCCTAAGTCTTAGGAAAAGTTATTAATTAACGGGAATTAATGGAGAAAGGTGAGATTTCTCTAGAAACTCACATTGATTGACTCATAAATGATCTTAGCCATTGATGGGGATCTAATCATGGTTGTTGGTTCGCCAACGATATATTATATGAGGAGGTCGATGGGGTTGGAGAAAGACACACTTGAGAGATCGATTCCCTTGGTAGATCGAGCATTCAACAGTTGAGCAGAAAGAGTTCAAGCCAGAGGGGACATAGAGACAGTGAGGGGGCAGAGACAGTGAGTTCGAAGGAATATTTCCAGTTTTGGAGAGGTAGCAATAAGTGGCAGAGCTATTCCACAAAGAAGTTGCGCAAGGACTGCACAAGGGCTTCAGTTTAGCAGTTCAATTTTATTGAGAGGGAGGTTGATTCAGCTTCCAAAGGCTGGGATAATTTTCCATAGGGTCGGAGAGTCACTTCTAGCAGCAGAGACAGGGAAGATGGCTTGATTAGAGGCTAAGATTAGCTACACGTGCGATGGGCAACACAGTGACTGCGCAGAGGGCCTGTGTAAGGGTTTGGACAACCAAATTTTTTTAGGCAAGCGTTGCTGGAATTGCTTGTGGAGTGAGAATTTTCTCTCTAATATTTTTGCTAGATATTTGTTGATTGGATCGCCAGTTGGGCATCCATAGATTGTACTTAGATTATTTATTGTTGCATCATAATAATAAAACCCTCATCTATTGCACTGGTTTTCCCACATCGGGTTTTTCTAAGGACAATTGTCCAAAAATAAATGTGTCAATTTTATTGAGTGTGTGCTAGCATTTTCTCAGTGTCCAACATTTTTATGGTGAAAATTGCAGTTGTGATTTTTATTCGTTATTTGTCGTAGCAGATAAAATGCACTCAATTTTTAATAAGTTAGAAAAATAATTTCCAGTTGTTACAAAAGATTAAAGATTTTACATGGTATGACAACAAGCTCGAGAGATCAATGGTTCAGTTATGAGGAGAAATTTTAGAAAGGGAGTCTCTGAGCAAAATTTCTAGGTCTGCACAGAGGGCCAACAAGGCAGTGTGAATTGTTGGGAAGAGGTTGGGTTTCAGTTGCAAGTGGCATAAAAGTTCGATTTCATCCAGTAGTAGTTCTAGCAGGAAGTGGTGCTGCCAGGAAGCAATTCCGGTGAGCAGATCAGAGATTTTGCTAAACAAATTTGGGCATAGTTGTTTTTGCATTAGTTTTGCAATAGCAAATCAATGCCACATGGAAGATAAAAGCACACACAGAGGAATTTATCTGAGGGGTTTCCGAATCTAGTTCCAGGAGGAAATCTGTGATTTCCAGTTGTAGAAGGCAGTAGCGACAAGCAGATTTGCACATTCCAGAAGGGAGTGTGAGTAGCAGAAGGAAGCCGAGTAGGAAATAGAAGGAGATTTCTAGTTTCATTCTCCACTTTATTTGAGTTTTGCAGATTTTGCAGCCTTGTAGAAATGGGCGTACAAGATTCCCAAAGTAGTCCATGCGAGTTAGCCAGAATGCAAATTTAGGTAGCAGATCGACTTCCAGTTGCCATAGACAAGTGTCGAAGGAAGTGCGAGTTGCGAAGTGAAGAAAAGTCCCAATAAGGGACAAGGCTCGGTAGGAGATATTTGGGCACCAGATCCAGATGGAGGTGGAGCTTGATACTTTAGTGTGTTAAGATGCGCAGGGTTCAGTGTAGATGCAGTGAGGAGATTAGTTAGATTGATTCCAGTTGTTGCAGCAAGACCATCACCTTTGCTATGAGGGCCCACCGTATCATAGTAGTAGGTTCAGTGTCAACAAGTGCAGTCAATTATTTAGATGAAAACTGCATAGTTAGGTGCAATCAATACTCGAGAGACAGTTGCAGAGCTAGTTGCAGTGACATGGGCAATGCGAATTGCCCAATTGCAATATGCAGGTGCAATTCTAGCCAAAATATTCATAGTGTAGAGCTACTCAGTCTAGTTTCCAGTGCAAGAGGACAATGCAAGTTGCCGAGAGGGAGTAGAGAGATTTCCCATAGGGAGATCGAGACTTAGAGGGAGTCTAGCTTCAGAGGGAGCAACCCTATGGAAGCTAGCGCTTTGGGATCTGGGGAGATCAGACTCATTATTATAGTTGTTGTAGCAGCACTGCAGAGATAGGAGCAGAGCAGTACCACCAGTAATATGAGTAGATCAGAGTTGCAGGTTTGGGCAGGATCCATGAAGGATAACATCACACAGATGTTTCCTTACGGATCATTACCCTTGCTACAGGGGCCCACAGTTTTCTGTAGTAGATGGATCAGTGTTCGGGATGGTGCAATCAGATCTTGAGGGACAATTGCAATACTAGTTGCAGCTAGATGTTGAGGGGCATAGAGAAATTGTAGCGCTAACAATTACTCAGTGGACAGTGTGGAGGCTAGTAGTAGTCAAAGACTCAGGAGATAGACGTAGAGCCAATCCAGAGACACAATTGATTCAGATTTGGTTCTTAGTTGCAGTAGTTGCAGCAGCAACAACAACATGAGATCAGTTGTAGCGCAAAGCAGGGTTGGCAGCAGTACAAGTGGTATAGTGCATTATTAGCAACAACGTAAATACAATATGGTTCAACTCATAGTAACAGATGAATCAGAGTTGCACAATAGCTTGATGGACAGTGGCAGATTATCACAGTGGTCAGACATCAGCAGCGTGTATGGAGGATGTTACGGAGATAGAGTGAGAGAGAACACCTTCCTCGCTAAGAGGGAGTGTTAGTTTTTGTAGCATCGGATAGGTGCTCTAGTTTCAACTTTGGTCAAAGAGGCTAAGAAACACAAGATCTCCAAAACCTAAAAAACATTTCAAGAGAAAACACCTAGAGATGGCTCAATTAAGTTATTTAATCAATAATTAAATATTTCCCAAGTCTAACTTAGGAAAAGTGATTAATTAACATGAATTAATTGAGAAAGGTGAGATTTCTCTAGAAACTCACATGGATTGACTCAGAAACGATCTTAGCCGTTGATGGGGATCTAATCATGGTCGTTGGTTTGCCAACAATTAATTATAAGAGGAGGTCGATGGGGTTGGAGAAAGACACACTTGAGAGATTGATTTCCTTGGCAGATCGAGCATCTAGCAGTTGAGCAGAGAGAGTTCGAGCCAAAGGGGATGCAGAAACAATGAGGAAGTAAAGACAATGAGTCTAGAGGAAGTTTTCAAGTTCCAAAGAGGCAGCAGCAAGTGGAAAAGCTATTCCACAGAGAAGTTGTGCAATGGCTTCAATTTAGCAGTTTGATTTAGCTGAGAGGGAGGTTGATTCAACTTCCAGAGGTCGGGATAATTTTCTAGAAGGCTAGACAATTACTTCCAGTAGCAGAGACAGGCAAGACGACTTGATCAGAGGTTGAGATAGGCCACACGTGCAAGGGGTAGTGCAATCACTGTGTAAAGGGCATGCGCAAGAGTTTGGACGGCTAGATTTTCTAAGGCAAGCAGTGTTGGGATTGCTTGTGGAGCGAGAATTTTCTCTCTAATATTTTTTCCAGATATTTGCTGATTGGATAGCCAATTGGGCATCCATAGATTGTACTCAGATTATTCACTGCTACATCATAATAATAAAACCGTCATCTACTGCACTGATTTTCCTACATTGGGTTTTTCCGAGGACAATTGTCCAAAAATAACTGTGTCAATTTTATTTTGTGTGTGCTGGCATTTTCTCAGTATCCAACATTTTTATGGTGAAAATTGCAGTTGTGATTTTATTCGTTATTTGTCGTAGCAAATAAACTACACTTAATTTTTAATAAGTTAGAAGAATATTTTCCATTTGCTGCAACGGATAAAAAATTTCACATGAATCGGGTCATAAAAGGTCATTCTTAGAGTCTTGCGAATCATGATAATCAAGTCTTGGTGTATACCAAGACCTATTAAGGTCATTACTTTCTTACTGTAACAAGTTTTCATAGATTATAGTTTCAAACTATGGATATGTAGTCTTATATTATACTTCTATCCGGAGTGTGATTCCTGACTTACTATCAAACATACCATCATCATGAGCATATAACTTGTTGCAGTCATAGTCAAGATATAGTGCCGGTTGCCACTATTCAAGAGAGCCACTGATACCAAAGAATACCAACCATAGTGCTACAAGTCATTGTGTAGCATTCATGTGACCTTAGGCATGTAATTGCATACCCAAAACAATGTGTGAGATATTGTTGCAAGCCTCTATTCAAACCATTGAGATGTAGTGCCAATCCAGCAAGCTCTAGTGGGTAGAATGTGAGCCATGTATTACAGAGTGTATTGTAAAGTGAATCATATTATTTCAGAGGTCGAGAGCCTTGTGATGAGCTACTTCAGTTATAAAAAATATTGTGTGAATAAGACGAGCATGCCACTTGTAATCTTGCTCAACCTTCAAAGACAGTGAAAAATTTACAAGAGTTCATCAAAGTGATCTTCAATCCTCCCTAATCAAACCTTGCTCTAATACCATGTTGGAAAATTGGGAGGTCTGTAGTTTAATTTAGATTTTCCTCACTGTAGTAATTCCTGTGAAATTAGTTTGCTTCTTTATTAATCTTTATTTTGATTCTTTCGTCAAACAATTACCACAACATGAACATGAAGATCACATAAACAAAGGAACACAAGATATCGGCTCCAAGCCAAGGTAAAACCCCTTCAAGGGGAAAACCCAGAAAAATTCTCTTCTTATAGAATCAGATCAAAGTGAGATATCCAAGATCCTCCCAACATTTAGAAGCCAAGTCAAACCCTCCTTCTGCTAATATTTCGACTCTCCTCGTTCCCTATGAAATTTCAGATTAGATACTCCAAATGTGTGTGTCCAAAATGAGCTCCAACTTTCTTCTATTTATACTTGTCTAAACAGGTGCGAACAAATCATGCCCCTTGGGGCAAAGCCAACATGACAGGCAAGGTTGACTTAATTTCTAGAGGGAATTTTTCCCAAAATACATAATTAAAAATTATTTTTTCCTTTTTCTTTACAATAGGTCCAAATAGGACTTTGTCTCTTAAACTCGAGAAGACCTAGAAGCATGAAGAACATGCTTATCTAAAAATAATAATTATTGAGCATGAAACCCATGCTTGAAAAATAAATAAGACGAGCATGCCACTTGTAATCTTGCTCGACCTTTTGAGACAATGCAAAAGTTACAGGAGTCCATCAAAGTGATCTTCAAGCCTCCCTAATAAAACCTTTCTCTGATACCACGTTGGAAAATCTAGAGGTCTGTAGTTTAATTTAGATTTTCCTTATTGTAGTAATTTTTTGTGAAATTAGTTTGCTTCTTTATTAATCTTTATTTTGATCCTTTCATCAAACAATTACCACAACATGAACATGAAGATCATAGGAACAAAGGAACAAAAGATATAGGCTCCAAGCCAAGGTAAAACCCCTTCAAGGGGAAAACCTAAAAAATTCTCTTCTTATAGAATCAGATCAACGTGAGATATCCAAGACCTTTCCAACATCTAGAAACAAAGTCAAAGCCTCCTTCTGCTTAGATTTCGACTCTCCTCTTTCTCTACAAAATTTCAGATTATATACTCTAAATGTGTGTCGAAAATGAGCTCCAACTTTCTTCTATTTATACTTGTCCAAAGGGGTGCGAACAATCATGTCCCTTTGGAAAAGCCTACATGACAGGCAGGGCTGACTTGACTTCTAGAGAGAATTTTTCCCAAAATACATAATTAAAAATTATTTTTCCTTTTTCTTTACAATACGTCCAAATAGGACTTTGACTCTTAGACTCAAGAAAACCTAGAAGCATGAAAAACATGCTTATCTAAAAATAATAATTCTTGAGCATGAAACCCATGCTTGAAAAATAAATAAGCTTCTTTTTATTCTTTTGCATTTTACGTAAAATATATAATGACATAAGCACAATGACAATTATGAAGACTGGACCTAGTTACGTTTTCGAACATAAATTTCTCTCATTTGTTGGGTCATCTACACTTAGTGTCTATGCCAAATTTGCCAAACTAAGGAATCCCTGTTGTTTAAGTTGCATGCTAATTATATTAGACAGGAAGGCAGGTTAGTTTCTTTGGTTGCAATTAGCAATTTTGCAAACGTTTCAAAACCTTGAAGCCTAATCCTCAGTTTATTCCAGTCTTGTATGCAAAAAGGGAATTGGATAAAGGATTGTTGTTGCTAAAAGTCACCAAGTAGAAAAGCCTGGAGTTGATTTTCCTTATCATGATTAGCATATGATGAAATGTCTAATCTTTCCCTTCCCTGATTTAATCTCCTTGATCACAGTTAGTGTGAATGCAAGTTGAGACAATCTAATGTCAAGAAAGAGTGCACTAGTTTGATCATTATTGGAAACCTCTAATTCAAGGAGCATAACTATCCCTTTCCATAAAATAACTGATTTTTTTAAAAATGGAAAGTAAATTTAAGGATTGAATTAAAGTTAAATTTAATGATAAATTTAGTGTTTTTTGGCTATAGAAGGGCCCCACTTCCTCCTTGGCCGCTTGAGTGGACTTGCAAAAGTCAAAAACAACATCGAAATGTCGTGGAATTGGCTTGAAATGACCCTAAAAAGTTGTCATCTGTAGTATGTACCATATGGCATTTCCAAATCGTGAAACACCATATGGCATGGCTGGTAGCATTTCAGGGCCTTTTTGGGTGAGTTTCCACTTTTTGTGGAATTTCAGGTCCCAATACGGCACCTGGGGTGGCATTTCTTGCAACATGTTGAGTTTTGTAGTTATGGTCGATCTCCATAATGTACAATTTGTACTTGTAAAGATAAAATACAAATTATATTTGTGATGAAAGAAAAATTATATCTAGCATGTTCTTCATGCTTGAGAGAATTTATTTATTGATTTGTCAAAATAATATTTTTACAAGGCATGTTCTTCATGTTGAAATTTGTAACTAGGTCCAGTCTTCATAATGACCTAATTGTAATCATGACAATGTATTATATTTATCAATGTTGCACTAATCGTTATCGGGATTAATTTGACATGGGGAAAAAATCGGAAAAAATTGTAATAATCGGGAAAAAATCGGTAATAATCGGGAAAAAATCGTTTGGTACAAAAATATTCATTTTTTTCAATTTTTTTAATATCTAAACCATCTACAACATAAAATAAATACATTGACACATAAATATGATAAAAGAACTAATATATAAGAGGTTTAATATCATTTATAGTGCTAAAATCACACATAACAGTGAATCATGTCTTGAATAGTAAGCCCTGAATCCTGAGTCCTAACTCAGCCTCAAAATATCAACAAAAAATATAATAATGTATCTCATGAGTCATAATGTCATATACAATGAAATGAACAAAATTACTAAAGTCTAATACTATTGATTTCCTCTGCCCCTCTTGCGAGAAAATGCCATAGCTTTCCCTTTCCCTCTAGATGTAGATGCTGGTGCTGGTGGAGTTGGCAGTGGAGTCTGCTGTGCTCTAGAAGCTGAAGAACTAGAAGTAGGAGCTATACCTCCTCCTCCATATAATAAAAATTATATATTTTTTTTATTTTATTTTCTTTTCCCCACGATTTTTCCCCAAAAGCCGCGATTTTTCAGAAAAAAAAATCAAGCTAAATAAAATTTCTGAATTAAATCGCCCGATTTTATCATTTTTTTGAGAAAATTGCTATTTTTTCCCGATTAGTGCAACACTGATATTTATAAAGAAAGAAAAAGGAAGAAAGAAAATTATATTGTATTTTGTAATATAGATTTCATACTCAAGTTTGAGTCAAAAACATGTTCTTTGTGCTCTTAGGTTTTCTAGGATAAAGAATAATATTGGTCATGTGTCATAGTCCCATTTGGACTCATTGTAATAAAGAAAGATATTTATTCTATCAAGAAAAATCCATTTTGTATCCCAAGACCAAGTTGGCCTAAGGGAGGGATATTTGACCCCTTGAGAATGCTATAAATGCAAGGAGCTCGACCTCATTTGAGACACTCACTCAAGACAAGTTCAATCTACAATAGTGAAGGAGAAGAAGAGCTAGAAGGACGAGGAAAAGAAGGAAGAATCGAAGTTTCTTGGGCTAAATCTCTCTCTCTCTCCACACGTGTGAGGTTAGGGTTTCTGTAAAGCTACAGTTGCAGAAAGCTGAAATTGCAGGGTCAAAATTGCAGTAGGTGAAAGTTTGGAAGCTGCCTTGGGAAGATCTTGTTAGGCGCTGACTTGGTGCTTGGTAGGATTGTTTGATTTGGTCTTTTGGTCTTGGAAGTCTCTTTGTAAAGCAGATTCCAAAGAAGAAAAGAAGCATTTTTCTGCATTTTCCCCTTGGAGGGGTTTTGCCCTGGCATGGAGCCTATATCTTGTGTACTTTGTCTTGTTGTGATCTTCATTGTTTTGGTAATTGCTTGATGAACAAGAACCAATAAAGTAATTAAAGGCCAACATACATGACAAGTAATTATCAAATTAAGGAAAATCATCTATAATACATAAGTCACCTGATTTTCCAACACTTCATGGCCTTTTTCAAAAGTGGGATATTGGATTTTTAAATTTGGAGTTCAGGCACCACAAGATGTCAAGTTGGTCTACATGTGATCAAGTCGGCTCTACCCCAAGAGACACCCATTCAGAACCCCTCTAGTGCATGTAAATAAGTGATTCGTCCCCTTCCAAAGGCATCATTCAATTCGCACACAAGACAAATAAATCTCTGATTTCAAGCGAAGGAAGACAAAACTAGCCAGACAAACAAGTGAAGAAGAAGTTTGAGATTTCTATGACAAAGAAGAGGAGACGCTAGCCTAATTGCAGGTCTGAGATTCTTCTGTGATAGTCTGAAATTCTTGTGATATAATCTCTGTGAGAAGGGCCAAGTTCCCTGTGGTATATCCTTTATGAAAGGACTGAGTTCCCTGTGGCATAATCTCTGTGAGAAGGACAGAGTTCCTTGTGGTAAATATCTGTGAAAGGGCTGTGTTCCCTGTGGTATGATCTCTGTGAAAGGGCTGAGTTCCCTGTGGTATGATCTCTGTGAAAGAGCCAAGTTCAGATTTCTGTTGCGGAAACACACCCTCCATTACAGACTTTGACGGAGCTGCTCAAGGAGGATTTTTGTGAACAAGTGAAGGAGGTTGGACTTGGCATCTTGTTGGTTGTCTTGTGGAAAAAATTTTCTGGTTAGTGTGACCATAAGCATTGACCTTCATGTCTCTCTAGTTGAGCTGAATATTTCTCTAAGAAGAAGGTTGCTGGGTTTTTCCCCAAGTGAGTTTTCCCAGTGTAATTCTTGTCTCTCTTGTGCATTGTGATCTCTACTGCTTTATTGTCTCTATGACTGAATTTCTGAATGCGTTTTTGCTTAATTATACATTGGAAGTGCTAAATAGTCATCTATATCATTGGAAGTAATTATCAAGTTTCAGAATAAGTGTTTGTATAATTTGCATGCAAAAACTCAACACAACATAGGTGTACATTATCATGTGTTGAAAAAATAATCATAAAGAGTTGATATGCATTGTTGGGGAACTATGACTAGGTTGATCAACTTCAAGAAGCCCAACACTTAGTATCTTAGTATGGACCATTTCCAATCATTGAGAAGATTAGCATTCGATTTAGATTCCATTCCAGTCATGGGGATCTATTATGTGGTAAATGTAGATTAGTGTTTGAGCCATCCTTGTTGCACAAAGCGACCAACGAGGAATCCTCACACTTGTTGCAGAAGAACTGATTCCATATCAGCAGGTAATTCTGAAATATGATCAAGTACTTAGTGGAAGACTAGATCCACCAAGCACAATGAGACAAATTTGTTCTGAATTGAAAGTTAAGGATGGTTCTGTACTAAAACAAGTTGTATGCATAACATTGAACCAAAGCAAAGTTTCCACATTTAAACTTAGGAAGTGGCAGAGGGAGTTCGAGCTATGAGGTTGACTATGTGCAAACTCAGAGTTCTTGGGTGATCATGTAGTCGGGATTGATAGAAGAATAAAGTTATGAAAATGAGGTTTGTGGATCAAGAAAGAGACTGCAGGCTTGAGTTGCAGTATCCACCAGAGAACCACAAGAACAGGTTGCAGGACCAAATTTGGTCAGAGGCTTAGTCCTGACCAAATAGACTAGAAGAGCCATAAGCCCCGTAGAGAAATTTGGCTTCAGCAAAAATCCAGTAAGCATTAACTTAAAGATCAATCAGATATGGAAGCTTATAAAGGCGAGCGTCTCTGGCAAGGTAACCATCCATTGTACAATGTATACATAATGATGTGTTTGGTGGTCATACAGCTTTAGTACTTGATTATGTATGTATCTCACCAACCCTAGAATACCAAGTTTCTTCTCTGGATGTGTTTCTAGTGGAGAAAGGCCATCACTTAGGATATGACAAAACATACGAATGCTAATACATTAATACATCTGTTTGGCAATTGTGATGTCTAGGGTTCGGATTGCAATCTATGCTAGTGGGAATCCTTTCTTTTCTTAACCCAAATCATTCACCATGGATTACTTATGTTATAACATGATTAGAAGGAAAATGAGATGATAATTTGAACTTTTAGGACTGAATATTTTGTTAGCTGATTGACAAACTTACATTTCAGGTTCTTATCAATACATGATGCGTGGAAATACTAGCATTCCAAACTTATTTATGGCTGGTGACTGGATTATAACTCGACATGGTTCTTGGTCTCAGGTGCGACTACATATCCCTCATTATCAAGTACATTAATCTAGGACTTCATGTCCTATTGGAATACAGGGTATACTTTACTACGTTTTGTTCTTGAATTATTGCAGGAAAAGGCATATGTCACTGGACTAGAAGCTGCCAACAGAGTGGTGGACTACTTTGGGGAAGGACAGTTTGCAAAAATTGTTCCAGTGGAAGATGATGAGCCTCATGTGCAGGAGTTACGAAGACTCAATAGGGGTTTCAATCAAGTCAGAAATCAGTTGCCCTTATCAGATTATTTTCTGTAAGATAATAGCCACTCATATTTGTGTGGTCAGATTCCATTTGCCAGAGAGCAATGATTCAGATGAAATTAATTGAATAACCTGCTATTTTTTAATAAAAAAAGAGAATGAAGCTAGTTTTCTGTTAGCTGTGCTTACAACATAAGTTCATTTCTGCTTGTAGCAGCATTAAATTGAACTTTCAATTTTCTTTACAATTTTTTGAGTCAAGCCCAAACTATGCCCCGGGGAAAACTAGAATTTCGTACTGTTTTTAGTAATATTTACAATTAATCTATTCAAGAATCAGAAAACATAAGCCATAAAGGGCCGCCCAAAAAACTTATTATGATTCACAACTAAACAACATTGCAAAATATATTTACAAAATTAGATTTCTAAAATCCAAAAATCCAACATTTTTGTCTTTGTTAGTTTTGGAGATTTTATTTATTTATCTATATTTTTTTCTAAAAATACTACTTACAAAGAATACATGTTACATCAGTATGTTTCAGATCACTTACTCATGGCAGAGAAGGAAAGAATGAGATCTGATAAAAATAAATAAAAAAGCAATAACTAAAACACAATATCATCTGAGAAAGAATTATTAACTAAAACATAATATCATCTATTATTTAAAAAGGAAATAAATACAATTAAAATCAATATATTTACAAACTAAGCAATAATGGACCATATTTTCATTTCTATCGTAAGTTGTCACTAATCTAAGTTGCATGAAACTTCAAGGAACCTGGTGTTTCAGGCTGTACCTGTACCTGAAACTTCGCTGAAACTCGGTCGAAACTCGACCATTATGTAATCATCTATTAGAGTTAATATAGACTTGTTTTTTCCTTCTAAATTGTCATCTATGGGTCTTATTCCCTTTTTTCTTGCAAGATAATGTGTTATTCACTTATTTATTTATATACATATTTTTTATATATATGGATATGATGTTCTGCTGATGTTTCGGCCAATGTTTCCATTTTTGGGAGGTGACATCTCTAAATGTACCTGTTTTGGAAACTTTGAAACGTTTCGGCATTTCGTGCAACTTAGCCACTAATCAACCACTCAGGCCTTCTGTAGTCCATCGCCTATATGATATGGATACTTGCTATCAAAAACAAATGAGGTGAATTATAGGAGCTTCCAAGCAATCCACTCTTGCAAGATCAAATAAGGTTAGGGTATGCCTTTGTTTTCTTTGGCAACATAAGATAATAAAAAATACAAAAAATAATAGTCTTCTTGTGGGACGAATGGTTGGCACAATGAGATGTTATCCTCTTCATCTGATTTCAAATCCCAAGGAGGGCATCTTTGGCTTATTCTGATAAGGTCCAAAGGGTAGGCTCATGGTTGGCACTTGTGTTCCATGGGGTCACGTCCCACTGCCTAGGGGTCGAGTTTCCTAGCTCCCTTGCGCTTCGGGGACTTGGGGACGACTGGGGGTTGTTTCCTCAAAAATTGGGGCCGAATCTGTAAAAGGGGGTCATACGGGGTCGTTTAGGGTCGACTAGGGTCGTTTCCTTCGACAAAAATTGACTTTTAAAAAAAATCATAAAATTATAATATATGTTTCACGTTGGGTTTTAGGTTTTTGTTTCATTTCATTGTTGTTGGACGCTGCTGCAAACCATTGATCCATCGAGCCATCACTACTAGACAAGTTCATTGTTCCATTGTGCTGCCATCGCTGCTGGAGGAGTTCACTATTCCATCGAGCCACCATCGATGCTGGATGCGTTCATTGTTCTGCTATAAACCATCATTGCCGACGAGTTCACTGTGTCGATGAGTTCGCTATTCATTATTTGTGCCGACGCCCATCGTTGCCATCACACCTTTGGAATCTTTGACATTGCCGCCGTCATCCATCGCTGCCATCACACCTCTGGAGACTTTGACATTGCCGTCGTCGCCCATCGCTGCTCAGTTGAAGTTCCCAATGTTGCTCGTGACTAGTCAGCACACTGCCCATTGCCGCCGGGAGTCCGTGACACTGAGCATAGTGCACAACGCACCTCTGGAGTGACGGAGTCTGCCGCTTGACCACAGTGAGTAACTTAGCACGTGGCTAACCTCAACCTGTCATTGTATTTTAATTTTTTAATTTTTTTTGTTTGTAAATTTTAAAATTTTTATTACCTGTCACTATTTTTTTTTAATTTTTTTTTGTAAATTTTTAATTTTTGAATTTCAGTTTTTGTTGACTGCGTAAAATAGCTATATTACTTTTTTTTTTTTTTTTTTGTAAATTTTGAATTTTCAGACTCTATAGTGTTAGTATTACACAGTCAACAGTCACTGTTGATTGTGTAAATACTAAATTTGTATTTTATTTTTTATTTTTTTCACTGTGTATCAGTATGCATCTGCGATAATTTTTTTTATTAAAAATAAAACTTAACTTTAAATAGTTAACCCTTGTTGCAGGCTGCAGCCTACAAGTTACATTGAACTTACAACTATGAGTTATTCTGGGAATAGTGGGAACAGTGACAACAACTGCAGCGGTAGTGAGTCACATGATGCTCGGGAAGAAATAGAAATTGAAAGCAGTCACAGGAGGGCAGGCATTGGAAATCAGAATAGGCCTTTGCATAGTGTGGATTCTGAAGGCCCACCAAGAGATCTGGAAAAATTTGCAAAGGGGACATTTAATCCTCTAAAACCACTTCTAATCTATGTAACCAGACTTCCGAGAAAAAAATTCCAAAAGTTGGTGGTGGCTCACATGATTGGATCTGCAATATTTGTGGGCATCACTTTGTTGGCAGCTATACTAGGGTGAAGCAACATATTTTGGCTATTACAGGTAAAGGAGTCAATATGTGTCCCTCAAAGAACCTGAATTCAACGCAAAGAGAGCAACTTTGGAGGCTAGAAAGGGCAGCCACTGGAAAATCACTGTTTTCTAGCAGAAATGTTGATCCATCCACAAATATACCTCCATCTAGTGCTTCATCAAAAAAGACAAAGGTTTCTACTGGTGCATATTGTTCTTGTGCAATGGGTGCTACAATGCTTGGGATTTACAATGTTCTAGATCGAGCTAACACAGATGATGCAATTGGAAATTTTCTTTTTGCCAATGGAATTCCCTTCCATGTTGTTCGTTCTCCTTATTACAAGGAAATGGTCCAAGCAATTGCAAGAATAGAGCCTTCATATGTACCACCCGAAGAACATAAGCTAAGAACAACAAATTTTAGATAGGCAAGTGTCCAAAATTAATGTGCAAAAAGAGAGATTGAGACAAACATGGTTGAGGTTTGGTGGTTCTATTGTTATGGATGGATGGACTGACATCCGAAAACGCCCACTAATCAACATCATAGTGACATCTTTAGAAAGTCCATTCTTTCTTAACGTTGTTGACTGTTCTGGAAAGCACAAGGATGCATCTTTTCCAATTTGAGCTTCTTCAAGAAGCTATAGAGAATGTTGGGCCTGATAGTGTGGTGCAGGTTGTGACAAATGTAGCAGTAGTTTGTAGATTAGTTGGGTTATTGATTCAAAGCAGGTATCAACATTTTTTTTGGACTCCTTGTTGTGTGCATGCACTCAGTAATGCACTGAAGGACATTGGCAAGATTCAGTGGATATTAAGACTTGGTGGCAACTGCAAGAGATGTGCAGATATTTATCTACAACCACCACACCTCCTTGGCCATATACAGGGCTCACACGAGGAAGGAATTCCTCAAACCCAATGATACTAGATATGCTAGCTATTTTCTCTTATTGGAGAGGATGCTAGAGGTACAAGCACCTCTACAATCCTTGGTTGTGAGTTCAGAGTGGGGAAGGTGGTCAGAATCAAAGACAAACACGGGGAAGAAGGTCAGGCTTTAGGTGTTGGACAATTATTGGTGGGCAAATTGTTCACTTCTTATTTGGTGTCATTCTTGGGCCCTATTGTGGAGGTCATTCGTTACACTGATTCAGATGCTCCTAGTCTTGGAGAAATCTATTAGACCTTTGATAGCATGTTGGGTTGTGTGAAGGCAGCCATTCAACGGAGAGAGATCTCATTAGAGTTCTATACATCCCAGATTCGACCCATCATTTAGCGTAGGTGGGATCACATGAACACACCTTTGCACATGGCAGCATATGCATTAAACCCAAAATGGTATGTTGAAAGTCCTAGGAGGGTGCCTCCTATTGATGATCCTAAGATAAAGAATGACTTCCTAGATGCAATTGCAAAGATGTACAAGGAGGAGAAGGGGGCAAGAGTTTGAAGACAATTTGTTTAGTTTACATCTTCTAGTGGCCCCTTCAACATATGTGATGCTCGAGCAGATTGCATAGATCTAGCCCAAGATGACCCGATTGGTTGGTAGAGGATGCATGCGGATGGTGCTCCAGAGCTCAAACATCTAGTTATGCGTTTGTTGTCTCAGATTGCTAGTTCCTCTGCAGCGGAGAGGAATTGGTCCACATATAGCTTCATCCAGTTTATCAAGAGGAACAAGCTTACCTCTAAAAGAGTTGAGAAGTTAGTTGTTGTGCACAGTGCCCTATGTCTTGAGCATAGGAAATCACCTAAGTATTTGAAGGGACCAGCAACATGATGGGATGTTGATCCAGAGGATGATGCACATGTAGATATGGAGGAGAGATTTGATGAGACACAAATGGGGTTGGTTGGTGTGCCACTTAGCATGTTTGAGAATGCAAGTGATTTAGATCTAGATGGTGATATGGTTGATCCTGATTTATTCATGCAGCGGTTGAATGCAGAGACTAGCGGGGCATTACCTTGAGCAATGGTGCTCATTTATTTTTTGATATGTTGATGTTCTTATGTTATTTTGACTCTATAAAATTTTGACTATTGATGTATCAGACTTGACTTTTATAATTTTATTTCAATACTCAGTATTCAATGTTCATAGTCGGAAGAGGAACATCAATATGGTTTAAAGTTTCAAATTTTAAACATTTAAAATTTTATAATTTATTTTCATTGTGTATTATTAGTAAGTTAGTAGTTACACTGTACAGTTACAAACTTATATGTATCATGTATGATTATAATTTATATGATAATGATATCAATGATCGTGCTTTTCATTTTAAATTTGTTTTAGTTATATAATTCATCTATTTATATTTTATATTTAAGTTTTTAAGACCCTTACATCCTCCCACGTTTCCTAAAAATTGGTGGGGAGCTTTTGCATAGGTCGCTCCCTTGCCTCCTCATCCTGGAAACTTGGTGGAACATTGGTTGGCACAATGAGATGTTATCCTCTTCATCTGATTGCAAATCCCAAGGAGGGCTTATTGTGATAAGGTCCAAAGAGTAGGCTCTCCCACCCTCTTACGAGCGCTGTTTGATATACTCTTGGTGTTTTTTTACTTGGAAAAAAGAAAAAAGAAAATATTATCAATTGAAATAAAATTACATTTTCTAGATACATGTTCAACAAATATTCAGAGAAAAAGGATCACTTGGATTTGTCACATAAGTGGCTTACAACCCTCATAATTGAGCAAAAAAGAAAAGAACTAGCTAGATTGCCTAACGACTTGTATAATTATAGAAATCGTTCACTTTTCCTTTCTTCTGCTGCTTCCTTTTTACTTCCTTCCAGAGCCCTGTAGCAGGTTAGATAATAGCTGAAGTTGAATCCCCTGGATTTGTTTGAGGGTGGAGTTCATTTTCTGATTCAGAACTCTCAGATACATGATATCTTTTAGTTCCTGATATCATATCATTTTTTGTTTTTGTTGCTGCGTACTGCAAGTATTGGTGTGACTGCCATCTCTGTGTTCTGGTTGAGATCTGTTGTCTGTGGAGGGGGCTCCTCCTGTGTTACTGTTTTAGTCATTTCACCGTTTTCTTTGCTTGGGAGGTCCTTTTGACCCACCTCTTCTTCGTCATCAGAGGGACGGGAGGGGGCTCGGCAGGGGTTGCCAGTTCTTTGTTTTGTGTCACTGCCCTTTCCTCTTATTTGTTGGTTTTTTGGCAAGAGGACAACTATATTGTAGATGTATGGTTTGGTTGTATACACTACATCTTAAGGTTGTATTTTCATAATCTAGACTTTGTTTCCACTGGAAGTTGTCATTGTTCAGTTGGATACGATCTAGTAGCCTCTTGCTGAAGCCAACCTCCACAAAAATGTGGGCATATCTGAAAAGCCCCATTGTTATTCTCTCATTCTCTGTTTTGATAAAAAAATCCAAGTGTGTTTCCTATGTCTTCAAGAACTTGATGGTGCCAAAAGGGTTTGGAAGATTAGGCAACAAAACCTAGACTGGCATTTTTGTTACTTCCATTATTGATGAGTTGAATTCTGAGAACCAAGGAGTAATGAATAACCCAACTCTTTCCCAGAACCATGGTCCTTTCTCTAAATTTTTCTAATAACCCTCTTTAGAGGGAGGGTGTACAATGAAAAAATCCTTTGAGCATAAGTAAATGTCATGTTCTTTAGTCCAGTTTGTGTAGATCTCCAAGTCCCTCGAGTTTGGGCCAGAAACCATTAAATCTACAAATAGAGGCATGGCCTCTATATGAGAACATGTTATCTACTTGTGAGTTCCAGATCTCAATTTGGGGTGTTTTCCATCTTCTAGACTATTTGGGGTGTTTTCCATCTTCTAGACTATGTAGGGTCCAGGAAATGTCTCGTCTGCGGTTGTGGCATTAGCATATACAGATACCAAGGATAAAGTGTAGCCTCTGCTTATTTTGTATTCTTTGAGTCTTATTATCTCGAAGGATTTTCCCTTCTGAAATGAGCCTTTGCTCAGCTGATGGAAGACCCTCTCAGTGTCGTATCATGTATTTGACGTTCTTCATTGAATCCTCGTCATTCATCCAAATCAATATGGATCTTCCAGTCAATGTTTTTATGAATATATGGAAAGTCCTCTCCTCCTGCTTTTCATCTAAATTTATAGTCAGCTCCGCTCGGATCTGGGGTCCACAAAGTGGAGAAACGCATAGATCTGGACATGCAGAACTGAACCCACACCCGAAAACCCGCTGGGGTTGGACTGATTCTTTTAACCTCCCCACCAACGCCGACAAGACTGGGAAAAGGATTTTTTCAGACAAATCAACTCCTGTCTGTAGGCAACAGGGCCATTCCAGCAGAGAGAGCCCCATGCGACATAAAACAGAACAGGGGAAAAGAGGACAAATCTCGGCTCTGATGGGCTGGCACGCCATATCCATCTAAGAGAAAATGTAATGCAACCCGTGAAAATAATATTAAGGCCCATTGTATGTCTTCGTGGCTTGATCATGAGTACAAAACAAAACCAGATTTGCATGGAGATAGCGCAACTTAGGCGTCTAATGGCCACGAAGACCAAAAAAGCATAAATAAAATGCGTCGTAGAGGATGCATGTCGCAGCCACCACAGATTATCCACACCTCTGCCATAGATTCGAGCTCTGGAAGCCATTCTGAAGCTCTCGTCCTTCTTTGCAAGTTCAATTGGAGTCCTGGCCCAAAAAAAAAATGGGAATAACAGGATGATCGCTTGCCATCATGAAACAATTGTGCGAAATAGTCGGATTTAAACCCTGCCGCCGGATGAAAGGCCAGAAGCTCCCTATGATCATCAACCCGCAGTATGAGGAGGGCTTTGTCCTCGCTTTCGTTTCCAATCTTCGCAGCATGCCACATACATGAAGCATGTGGTGACGCCCTACCCTTGCCCTATCGTTGTGCGAGACCTCCATCTCCCATGATAAGCTTGACCTCTTGGTATTATAGTGGAAGATAAGACCTGTGGTGATCCCTTTGAAGATTCTCAGAGTACCCTAGCCCTATCATTGGGAAACTCCTATTTCCAACCCCATAGAAAAGTAAATGCTTCCTGACATGCAAGGTAAATAACTTTAGCCCTCTGAGTGACAGCAGGCGAATCGAGATAGTAGCCTTGGAGAGAGAGCTAAAGCTATTTGCTTTGCATGTCAGGCAGCATTTAATTTTCTATGGGGTTGGAAATAGGAATTGCCCTATCGTTGTGAGACCTCCATCTTCCATGATAAGTTTGACCTCTTGGTATTATAGTGGAAGATAAGAGGCCAGTGAAAGATAGGTTCGGGACTCAATGACAATGCTTAAATAATATACCTAAATTGTTAAATAATATACCTAAATTGTTAGGTTCAAATTATTATGGTAATAATATATATGGGTAGGGGATTTATTTTGGAATAAAGTTTTTAGAATTTTAATTTAATTAATAATAATAAAATAGAAGGTAAAAATTTAATTTTTATGAAAATATGAAATATTTTTAGTAAATTAAGGATAGAGAGTTAAGATTTATCTTTAAAAAGTTATGAAATAATTATATATATATATATATATATTGGAATAAAGTTTTTAGAATTTTAATTTAACTATTAATAATAGTAAATGGATAATAAAGATTTAATCTTTGAGTTGAGATTTTTGTGATCTATATAAAATGTTGAGAAGATTTTTGGACGAAATTACATCATGATATATTTGTTGACGCGTTTTGAACCAATAAGTGTGGTTCATCGTCAGGACAAGTTGAAGAACTAGACTAGGGCAACAAATTAAATAGAGAGAGTAGATCATCCAATTGCTATATTGGACCAGGAATAACTATATTTGACTAGGAAGCGACTAAGTTTGCCCAGGAAAAGAGTACTTGGACCGAGGGATAGGGAAATTCAAAAGTTAGTTTGGTTAATTTTATTATTAAATTTAATAGTTTATGGGAGTAAAATAAATCAAGAAGGTTCACTTAATTGGTTAGTTAGAGTAGATTTATTTAGAGTAATTGGTTCGATCTCTAGAACGGTCGCTCTAGCTATTAAATCTAGTAGCACAGTGGGTTCTTTTTGCCATAAGCTAATTGAGAGTAGCCCCATCACTCCGAGAATTTATGGGCTTCCAAAAATTCACAAAGAAGGGGCTCCCCTCAGGCATATTGTCAATACCATTGGAGGTCCAACCTACCTCTTTGCTAAATACCTGACCTCGAAGCTTACACCCCTTGTGGGCCCACAGAGTCATTCGTTAAAGACTCTTCGTCTTTTTTCAATGAGCTTAAGGGCATAAAACTCGACCCTGATGACATTCTTGTGAGTTTTGATGTGGTCTCCCTTTACATGTGCATTCCTATAAAGGAGGCCATTGAGGTCATCAACCACCTAACAGATCGTGATACCACTCATTTAGTCGAGATGTGTCTCACATCCACTTTCTTCAGCTTCGAAGGTGAATTCTATGAACAGATCTGCGGGGTGGCCATGGGCTTGCCCCGGTCACCGGTTGTTGCTAATCTTTTTATGGAAGACTTTGAGTCCAGGGCCTTAGCCTTGGCGCGACTCTTGCCCAAGCTTTGGAAAAGATTGTTGACAACATTGATGTTATCTGGTTTCATGGGTAGGAAGAGTTGGATCTCTTTTTCCAGCATCTCAACAATCAATCCCCCTATATTAAGTTCACCATGGAGCAAGAAGTTGATGGTTGTTTGCCTTTCCTGGATGTTCTCATTTCAAAAAATGATGACGGTTCTTTCTCCCACCAAGTGTTTAGGAAGAAAACTCATACTGAGCAATATCTTCATGCCAGTTCCCATCATTTCCCTTCTAAAAAGTTGGGTGTTCTCAACACGCTAGTGACTCTTGCACTGAGAATTTCAGATGGGAAGAACCTTGAGAAGGAGAAAGCCCACCTCCTTAATGTTTTTGTTGATAATGATTACAATAGACACCAAGGTTTGGTAGCTTTCCTTAAAGCCAGCTAGTGTCCCAAGGTCAAGAAAGACCCTAAAGATAAGGTCCCAGGAGTTCATCTCCCGTTCATCCAAGGGACTATTAATAAAATTGCGAGAATCCTTAGGAAACATAAAGTGTCCTCTTCGTTTAGACCCCTTAACGCCATTCGTAGCTCTCTTAGATCTGTTAAAGACCTCATCGACCCCAAGGAGATGAAAGGTGTTTATGTTATTCCTTGTTCTGGTGGGACCCCCTATGTTGGTGAGACTGGGCGCTCTACTAATCAAAGGATTCATGAACACTCAGTCGACATTAAATATGGGATGATCCGGTCTTATGCCCTGGTAGAACATGCGGAAAAAACTAAACATCATGTATGCATTGAAGAGGCCCATGTTATTGCCAAGATTGCCCCCTTTCATCATCGAAAGTTTAGGGAGGCCATGTAAATTGAAAGGAGGCCTAGAAATCTCAATAGAGATGATGGATGGAAGATTAGCAGATAGTGGATCTCTGCCCTTTCATCCTAGCCACCCCTGCGCTCCCCCGCTCCTACCTTACCCCCACCCTTATTCTGTGATCTTCTCTTGTCTTTTGACCTTGGATTATCCCTCATCTTGTCTCTACTCTTGGATTTTAGTTTTATTTAACCCTTTTACTTGTTCTATTATTATGATATGATAACCATCTATAAGGATAGTAAGAATCTCTTTAAGCCTTAGTTAATCAACATTATTAACATGCTATTTTATTAAAGGGTTTTTAAAGGATGATAAACTTTATTAATGATTATTCATTTAACCATTTCAAATTTCTCTTTAGTCCCTTAATAACCTTAAAATAATAATAATTGTTTAATTGTTTAGTAGAGTGAGCCCTTAATAAACAATCTTAATTTAATTAATATTTAACTGTAATAATATTTAGTGTACTCTCATTAAATATTAACAATTAAAAATTTAATCGAATATAACCTTAATAACCTTAAAATAATATATTTTTTAAGATATTGCCTCTTTCCTCTAAGTTAGACCCTTATTAGGTTAACTTTTTAATCTTTCTTATTATTTCCTTTAATATTAATAATATTAATTTAATTTATACAGCTATAACATTAATAATATATATATTATTTTATACCCCTTAATTATATGAAGTAAAAACTAAGATTTAGTTATTCAGTAACATAATATAATTAAATAGGCTTCAAACTTAATAGGAAAAGTCAAGGAATGGTAGTCTCTTGAATACAAATACATTAGGATCTAAAAAAAATAAAAAATTTACTCTAACTAACCAATCAAGTGAACCTTCCTGATTTATTTTACTCTCATAAACTATTAAATTTAATAATAAAACTAACCAAACTAACTTTTGAATTTCCCTATCCCTATCCCTCGGTCCAAGTACAGTTTCCTAGTCAAACTTAGCCGCTTCATGGTCAAATATAGTCATTCCTGGTCCAATATAGCCGTTGGATGATCTGCTCTCTATTTAATTTGCTTCCTTAGTATGGTTCTTCAACTTGTCCAAACGATGAACCGCACTTGTTGGTTCGGAACGCGTCGACAAATATATGATGATGTGATTTCGCCAAAAATCTTCTCAACAAAGATTTAATCTCTATGAAATATGAAATATTTTTAGTAAGTTAGGATAGATATTTTTAGTAAGTTAGGATAGGGACTTGATATTCATCTCAAAAGAGGTTATCATTTTTCTTTTCAATTTAACTAAAAATATGTTATAAATCAAATTGATCCAGGTGGATGTTGGTGGCCACCCACCTATCCCATTTGGACCCCCACAAGTGTCTCTTTCAGCATTTTCAGTTTCCTTAATTGTAGCACAACTTACTATTTTTAGCAGTTTTTCGGGTCCTGAACTTCCGGAGCCGTTTTGAGGCCCTAAACGACGTTTTTTGGGAAATCCAGGGGCAACAAAATGGGTCCATGGAATTGGATCGGTGGTTGCGCGTTCAGACAATGGTAGTTCTCGGATAGATCTTTCTAACGAGCTATCATACGCGTCAAACGGAGATCGTATGCCAAAGTTATGACCCCGGGAAATTGATGTACCAATTTACCCAAAACGGGGCCCACAATTTGGCGTTTCATCTTCTAAGGTCGGTTTTGGAATGTGAAGGGTTTTCCATTGTTTCTCAATAATAAATAGGCCTTCGAGCCTCATTGTAACACAAGTTCGGAACAGTTCAGAGACATGTAGCCGCACATCTCTTCTCAGAGATAAGCTACCATCGTCCTAGCTGGTTTATTTCAATTCTGGTTGTAAGCATATTTCGGTATTTTCCATTGATGAAATAAAGTGTTATTTCCGCTGCATCTCTTTATTTATGGTTATCGCATCTCTGTATTTATGGTTATC
>APFE031070598.1:851-44138 GCA_000404065.3 Pinus taeda
TTTAAGAGATTCTTCCTCAGAAATGCTTTGCTTTTGAGCATCTATAGAAGGCTTGTCTAAAACTCTACCAGATCTGAGTTGTACATCATTGAGAGGAACAATCATATAGGTAGGAAATTGTTGTCTTTCTACCATGTAAGCGTTTTGAGGGTTTTTATTATTTGGATTTGGCAATGGATGGGAAGGTAATTGATTTGTCTTTTGTTGGAATGGAAGCAAGAGTTTGGAATTTGGATTCTGTTGAGAAGGTTGTTGTTGTTGTGGAAATGGTAATGAAAGTTGTGGATTTTGATTTGGAAGTTGTGGAGCTTGTTGATTTTGAAAAGATGGAGGATATTGATAAAATTGAGCAAATCTCCCATAAGGTTTTGCATACCTTGTACCCATGATTGAAATGGATTTTGAGGTTGGGACAAAGGCTGTTGCCAAGGATTCCAATTTGGTGGGGGTTGAAATTTTGTGGGGTTGTTAAACCCTTGATTTTTTTTCCCCTACCAAGGTATCCTTGAAACAAAACAGAGAGACTCAATTGAATTTGGGTCTTCTTGAAAGACAACTTTGAGCCCAGGAATTGAAGGACAATCCTTGGTCTCATGGCTTTCTGAACAAATCGCGCATGTTTCTACAACTTTTGCATCCAAGGGGCATTCCCTTAGAGCATGTTTCTTCCTACATTTTTGACAAAAGATGGCCAAAGCTTCAGCTTCTGCTTTCTGCTTGTTTTGTATCTTAAGGGTGTCTAGTTGCTCACTAAGACTACCTAGAATATCAGTTTTGAACTCATCAAGCATGTTGCCAATCTCAGCCCTACTTACTGATCCAGTTGCAGATTTGTTTTCTCTAATGAGAGAAGGATCTCTAGGCCGTTTTCTAGTTTTAGATTTTTCCCTTGAGAGATGGACACATAGCTCTGCTATATCATGAAGTGGAAGTTGAGATATATCTCATTTCCCCATCATATTCAAAATATCTATCCATTCATCCCTAATGACTTTTAATAGAAGGGCTTTCAAGGTTTCCTCATCTAGGTTATTCATTTTTGCTCTTTTCAGGTTGTATTGAAATCTTTCAAGTAAATCCTCCAAGTTTTCATCTTCTTTTTGTACCATTTTGAATACCTCATCCTTATGATTGGTGGGCATACAATAGTCCAGGTATCTATCTAAAAATGTTTGTTTCATATCATTCCAAGTCCTAATAGATTGAGTGACTAATCCCATGAACCATTTTAGAGCAGCTCCCTTATGTTGAAGGAAACAACTTGAGTTTTTTAGCGTCTTCATATAATCATAAGTTCGGCATACGACTTCAAACTCAAATAGAAATGTTTCAGGATCCTCACTTCGCAACCCATAAAAGTTTGGGAGGACAGATGGTGAGATGTTTTTCATTATTGTTCGAGATTCCTAATCAACTATAGGAAATCCAAATGAGTTATCTCCATCCCTATTTCCCCCGTTGTTACCTCTACCTCCTTCATTGTTTCCTCCTCCTCTACCTCTACCTCTACCTCCTCCAAATCCATTTACTACTTCCTCTGTCATGATAGCTTCCTCGGAAATTTCAGAGTCCTTTGGTTCTTCTACTAATGGCGAACGAGGAAGAATTTCTTCCTCTTCTTCTTCAGGTGATTCTACTTCCTCGATTACAATGTGTTTTCCTGTAGAAGTGAAGAAAGGGTCTTTTCTTAACTCAGATTCGGTGGATAGTGTGGGAGAGTCTCCTAATTCAACTACTGCCTCTTGAATTCCAGGAATCCTAAGGCTAGGAGTGTGAGTTGGAGATGATGGAGGTGTATCTTGTCTATACCTTGGAGTAGATGGAGTTGTAAAAATCGAACTCTTGGCCCTAGCTATAAACCTTCCCCTAGAATCTCTTGCTCTATGCATGTCATTTTTATTTTCTTCAAGTCAGGTTAATAATTCTCTTTCTGATCTTCCAAATCACTCTAGGTGCAAGAAGAGAGCATACTCAAGAAATTACTGAACCAATAACTCTCTTTTCTGATCCTCCAAGTCACACTAGGTGCAAGAGGAGAGCATACTTTGAAAAGTCATCAATTTTTACCTTCCTTGAAATTTTCTTGGTTTTTTTTTTTTTTTTAGAAATTTGCTACCTAGTTTCACTTCCCCGGCAACGACGCCAAAATGTTTGGTCAATTTAGTGTGTCCTAAATTGCTATATAAATTGTCAATCCGGGAGTCGTAAACTGCTGAAGTGAAGTGCACTATATATGCAAGATAACCGTTTTCTTATTTCTTTGTCGTTTTTTATTTTTGATTTGTTTTTGGGTTTATCTTCTTGTTGATTCTCTAATATGAGATGGCAATTCTAAAAATCGAGTATGGATATAAGTATTCAAGGCAATGGTGACCTTTTAAAATAATTTCCAAACTTCAAATTTTAAAAAAGCTTTTCAAACTTGCAATGATGAAATCAATTACTAAGAGAAAATAAAGATGTACCTAAATTCTAATTAAACCAAACAGTGAACTAGTGGTATCCTTGCTGATGTATAAAAAGAAAACTGAACTCAAAGCAATTCAAAAACTGTAAGAAAAGTAAACTAAACCATATTACATCAACTCATATTCTGACCCCTCACCATTCGACTCGCTCTAGCTATAGGAGGTAATCATAAACAAATTGAGTAATCTGATATCTAAATTGCATAAAATAAAAACTAAAATCAAACTACACATTCATCCTTCAATCCCTCACCATTCGACTCACTCTAGCTATAGGAGGTAACCGAAAATGATATGAGTATTCTAATCACTAACTTGCAAAAGCAAATAAACTAATACTAAATTATACATTCACACTCAATCCCTCACCATTCGACTCGCTCTGGCTATAGGAGGTAACTGAAAATGACATGAATAATCTAATATTTATCTTGCAGAAAAGTAAATGAACAAAGCAAAACTGAAAGAAATAAACAGTGCTGGAATTAGAACTAAGAAAACGAATCAGCAGAAGGACAAGATAATTCCATCATGTCATTAGTCATCAAAAAGCTATGTGCACTTGCTCGGGCTATCTATTAGAACCTGAAATGAAAACACTGATCAGTTGACAGTCATTAGAAAGCATAAAAGAAACCATGGACAACAATCAACATGAGTACCATGAGCAATGTAATATATAAAAGCAAACAACTATGGCATCAAGAGCGTAAATGAAGAAAACATGAAACTATACAGTAACTGCAGAACCTTGGTGTACAGGGGCCCTCTGCAACCTCGGCCAATCAGAAATCAATCACGGATTTGAACTTAAAAGCAGTGTCTTCTCATATATTGAAATACAGTCATAACATAAGGACTAAGTCACGGAACGATGGCTCATAAAATAGTCAAGATTACATATCAAAACTAGTCTATACGCATACGAGGATGCTTTATTTATAACAGGAAATAACATAACTAATTCCTAATATCTGCGCTGGTAAACAGACACGTAAATGACCATATTCGGAAATCTAGCAGTATGGTAGCTGTGAGAAATAAATCCAAGGAGGGTGGCTGTTAGATTCGGTTCACGGGCAATCCCCAGGTGTTAGCACACCTCCCGAGATTTAGGATCTTGCCACGCAATCCTCCTCATGATGAAAAACAGAGCCCTGCCACCGCAAAACTCTTAGTGTTGACCACCGTTTGACTGGCTTTGACCACAGTCCTCTGTGAGTGATTCGGCTAAACCAAGGGGACACGTTCCATGTCCACATCATTTGCAGCTTGCCCATGTGGCTGGATTCTCCATTAGACACCTGTAACATAGACTTCAACAAAAAGGTTGCGGAAAGTGACAAGATTCCGCAGCTGACTAAGCAAAAACTAAATCAAACAGCAGTCACAAGACATAGTTATGAAACCATTTATATGCTCTTTTTAAACTAATATGCAATGATTTGATAGCTTGGAGGTTCAGGTAACTGGAGAAAAAGGATAAAAAGGTATATAGGGAAGATGTAAGTTTGGGACTCAACAATTGTCATGATTTTGAACACTATGCCTTTCAGTGTCCTGAGAAGAAAATAAAAAACAACATGCATCAACAACTGATGTTGTTGGTGATGATGAAAATCAACCTCAGAAGAAGACAAAGGAATATAAACTTTATGAGATTGCAAATGGACTTCGAAAATAATACTTCTTTTGACATTCATTAATGATTTTTTCCCATGAAGGCTAAGGATGAGGTCTTCAACAAGATCCAAAAGTTCAGGACTTAAGTAGAAAACTTGATAGGAAAGAAGATCAAAGTTTTGAGGTCAAATAATGGATGAAATTATACTTCCAATAACTTCAATGATTTTCTACAAGGAGGGAAGGATCAAGAGGGATTTGACAGTTCCTTACAACCCTCATAAATTTATTCCTTGATCAAGAGATAAGTACTTCCAATCATATTTTTCTCCTTTATTTTTTGGTTAGATTCTTGTCCTTTTATTTTGTATGCTTTAGATACTAGAAAATGATTGTTTGGTTATGGCTTTTCCTTTTACCATGACCTCTTAAAAGGGGTTTATGGAAAGGAATAACGGGCCCATTAGGGAGGTTTCCAAGGCGATGATTCATGCAGCAAGTGGAAATATCGAGAAGTATAGAGTGAGGATTGTGGCAAGAGAGTTCTCCCAAAAAGAGGGAGTAGACTACAAGGAGACTTTTGCTCCAATCGCCAGATGGTTAGGTTCTTGGATGGCCTAAGGGATCGAGCATAGACTCTATATGAGTGATTGGTGTTCGAAAATAAGGATTGTACACATTAATAGGACACTCAGTACCATGCCAGATGACTGGAAGATATTCTAGTGCATAGGCAATAGAAATTTAGGCCGATTGGAAGGACCAACCTTCCAAGAGGATGTCATGGGTTGAGATTGTCAGAATAGGCTCAGAGATGGGAGGTCTCTAGGAGCAGTATACCTTATATGAGGGAACCATGCCAGACAACAGGGTATGCTTAGGAACAAAGGGAGCAATAGTGGCAAGAGGATTGCTTCCGTGACAAAGGGAGCAACAAGATTTCCACAGGAAGATCTACTTCAATGTTAGAGGGAGCACCCAATCATGGTAAATATAAAACCACTATGGTGATGGATCCAGTGAAGGAAGCTAGCCAATATATGGTTGAGTCGAGGTAGGTATATTGGGTTGCAACAAAGCACGTGTTGAGGTACCTACATGGTACAATTGAATATGGTCCAGATATATCCCAAGTGGTGAAGTGAGGCTACAGGGATATACTAATTCAGATTGGGTCGAGAGTGCAGTGGATAGATAGAGCATCTTAGAGTGCTAGTTCATCTTGGGATTAGTTGTGGTATCCTAGTTTAGCAGGAAGTAGACCTATGTCACACTCGGTAAAACAAAAGCAAAGTATGTTGTAGCCAATTTCGCAAGTTAGGAAGTAGAGTGGTTTTGAAAGCTACTTGCAAGGCTATTTGATCAAGTGCCAGAGATTCCCTTGGTATATTGTGATAATCAAAGTTGTGTCAACATTTCAAAGAATCTATTTTTTCATGAGGTTGAAGCACATTGAAATCAAATATAATTTCATCTGAGACATGGTGTAGAAGGGAGAAATGAAGCTCCAATACATATCCACGGATAAGTATATTGTAGACATTTTCACCAAGCCTTTGTCTAGAGCAAAGTTTGTATACTTCAAAGAAAAACTTGGCGTGATGCAGAATGCCTCCCTCATTGAGAAGGAGTTTTGATATTTTTGCAAGTTGCAGAATAGGGCATACATCCCCCATGGGGTCATGCTAACTTGACTAGGGGAGAATGATACATTCACCTATTGGGCCATGCTGATTTGGCTAGGGGAAAATGGCCCAGAGTATTGTTGCTTGCGAATAGGGTAGACATTCTCCCACAGGGTCATGTTGATTTGACTCATGGGGGAATGATACATTCACCCATGGAGCCATGTTGATTTAGCTAGGGGTGAATGACCTAAGGAAATTGCAACATAGGGAAGACAGTCTTCCATTAGAGACATGTTGATTTGATATCCATAGGGTCATGCCGATTTGACTAGGGAAGAATTATGCATTCACCTAAGAAGCCACGTTGATTTGGTTGGGCCATGCTAATTTGGCCAGGGGTGTGTTGAAAATCCAACAAGAAAATCCTAATTTAGTTTTTTCCTTGAATTAAATTAGGAATAAAATTTTAATTCCACATCACATGACAACTTGTACAAGTTAACTAGGTTAATTTGACTTAGTTGGCTCAATTAATTCAAGTTGAGAGTCTAACTTGAATCATGTAGAGTGTTTCCTACTTTATAGGACATTTGGTTGAGTTTATTTTGAGTTAAAGTCAGATAAACTAGTTCCAACTAATGGAGGAACTAGTAAGAGGTTAGACAGTGGGGTGTTTCTTTATGTGGTCAACCAATTAATTGATGTTTCTTTCATAAATATCTCATGCATGTCAGTTCTGAGAGTTACCCAGTTGAGATTGGAGTTCATGGACAATGTACTATCAGTTGTATAATCATCTGAATTTTACAGGTGGTGGATGCAGTTAAAGGAAGGCCTATGAGGATTGTGTTATTCATATTGAGGAATTTCCCTAATTAATAGGGGGCCAATTCCCAAGGAAACAACACAAGGAAATAGGGACTTGGGCAAGCCAAAATTTGGTTAAGTGTTGGCCTAGGCTTGTCTAGTAAGTTGTGAGAGAGATAGAGATAGTGCAGAGGTCGCTTGGGCTTTAGCAAAGCGTTGTAATCTTCTCATATTTTCTGACTAATGCAATATATAGATAGCAGGGGTTTTTAGTTGTGGCTTTCCCAAGGAAATCATTGTGTAATGTGTTGATTGAATTCTTTCTCTTGTATGCTTCGTGATTTCATGATCATTTAATTATTTCCACTAATGAGTAGAATAGATTCAAGTCTATTGTTTTAGTAAATTACAATTAGCATTTTGAATCCACAAGGAATTTCTACAGGGTGTATGCCCGAGGGGGAAACCTTCTCCTAAGAAACCATGTTGATTTGGCTGGGTCATGTTGATTTGACTAGGGGAGATTGATACATTTACCCATGGAACCATGTTGATTTGGCTATGGGTAAAAGGCCTAGGATACTCACATCAATTGCTCCAGGATGGAGTGATTTATATCTATAGACATGCATGCAAGGATACATTACATCAACATAACAAGCTTATGAAATTTTATAATGGAGGAGAAATTTAAGCTAACGAGAAATCCATTTTCAGCCAAGGAGAATACCTCCCTCACTATGAGACCGTAGTGTTAATTTTTGTGTAGCATCGAGAATTATTCCTGTATGACTAAAGGGTCTCCTAGTAAGCAATATAAGAATTATGTAAAACTTTATTTTATTGAGATAAGTCGATCTAGGAAAAGGTCGAATCGGCCAACGAGTGAAGGGATGTGTCCTTTGGTTTGTCACACCCCCTTAACGAGTGTAAATAAGACGTTATGATGTCTCATTTGATCACCAAGCAACAACAAGTATTTTTCCCTCTTCATCATTTCTATTCCTCTTTTTGAACTAAGTTGACCAGAGTTGATTGACTGTAGTTGACCATAGGGAGGTCGCATGTGCAGATTTTTGGTCCCAGGGATTTGACCACAGACTAAAGGGTTGACCACAGTTGACCATTGGGCCAAAGTTTGACGACAGGCTAGTTTTACCAAGCTGAGTTGACCATCGTTGAATTTATTATTTTTGGTTGGTTTGACTATGTTTCAACCAAGCTTGACTAGTATTTTGACTTGGATATTGGCACACATTTTTAGACAAATTGTTGATTTGTAAACCCTGTTGAAGAATAATTTCTCCTAAGAAAAGTTGTTAGGTTTTCTCCCAAGGTTGGGTTTCCCACGGTAAAAATATTGTCTCTTTTGCGCGTGGTTGTCTTTCTATGATCTTTAATATTTTAGTTGCATTTACTATTAATATTTTTTGTGTGAAATTGCTCGATGATATTAGTGGCATGAGAAAATTGTTCGAGAATCATTAGTTGTAATTACCAGATTAGAAAAATTCATTCTATTTCACTAGCCTTAGAATTTCAATAGTTTGAAGTATTAATATTCAAGTTTGGTTCACTTAGATGCATTATTGGTCTTAGTCCTTAATGACTAGTTGTTTTCATTAGAATCCATGTTTTTCTTGTTAGGTGGTTCAACAGCCCAGGCTTGGGCACCCACTTCATAGGTACCTAAGCCCTTTAGAGGAGTACATTGGCCCAAATAAGTGTAGCGTTGAGAGTTTTGAACCTCCTAGCAATATTAGTAGATGACACATGTCAAAGAGCACCTCTAGGACCCAAGGCATTGATTGTATTTGACTCAAATTTGAGTATTCTTCAAGATGTCACCACTAGACCCAGCACACCCGCAGGCTAGCTTGAACACAACTTTATGGGTAGGAGTTGATTCAGAGCCTATATGAGGATGGTCTCACATTGGGAGACTAGGGAGAGTTTGTTGCACTAGAGGAAGCTCTAACACTGGAAAGGAGGCTTCATTTAGCAGTTGGAGGCCCATTCAAACTACTTTATGGCACCCCCACTAGATCTTGGGATGCCACATGAGATAGTGGGGCGAATTTGAGGGCCAACGCTCAAATTTTGGATCTTACAAGCATCTATACATTCTTCGACACATCATCACCCTTTGACATAGCATTTGGAGCATAAATATGGATGAAATAACTAATAAAGGAAGATACACCTCACATATGTGGGAAAATGGGGCTCATTTGATGTTTGCTAATGGGTCAACTTGTAGCCCAAAGACATTTAACGATCAAACTTGTATTAGGGGCTTTGTAAGTTAAAATTAGGTGACCTAATCCTCATATAAATAGAGCATAGTCCCAACTCACTTGATCATCATCACTTGTGACTATTTCGACCCTCTTAGATAATTCAGCCTTGCTGAATTGTGACTTGTATCTTGTGGAGATGTGATCTATGGTGAATTTTTGCTATTGGAGCTATTTCTTTGGCTTTGGAGATGTCATTTTGAAGCAATAAAGGGTTTGTTTATGCATCATATCTTATAAGTGTACCTTGGATTTGATAAATCTTTGCTTTTTGTGTCTAATGTATGGAATGCTTGATTATCTAGGTTTTCTATTGTGCTAGTTATTGATTGGATTTTATATGATAATATTGTATGCATTACTCACTTATAGAATGTGAATTGTGAAATTTCGAAAACCCGAATCCTATTGCAGCAACTGGAAATAATTCTCCTAATTGTTAAATTAATTTTAACAATTTATTTATTGTTTGCTACAGTAAATACTGAATCAATCACACTGCAACCTACACAAATAAACTACGGAAGAAAGAAATGCGTTGGAAGAAATAGATGCACACACGCAATATGACACAGTTATTTTTGGACTAAGTCCCTGGAAAAACCCGACTTGGAAAAACCGATGCAGCAACTCAGGGTTTCAATATTAAGTAACAATGAAATAATCTAAGTACAACTAGATGCCGAAATTGGCAATCCTACAGGGAAATACTAGCAAGAAAAATCTTGTGAGGAAATCTCCTCATTCCACAGAAAAATCTAGCCTCTGACCTCAGCTCAAATTGACCCGTCCAAAGTCACTCTGCGCGGCTACTGTGTCACCCTAGCGTAGCCCCTTCTACACTCAATTCAAACCAGCTTCTCCTCAAGCCGTCTGGGATGTTGTTGTCTAGGAAAATGTCTATCTTGGCCTTCAGAACCTTTATCCAGCTTCTGGAACTAAAACTCAGCGTTCCTAGCAGTTTTGAAATTGCCTCTAGAGGCTACTACACTGCTCTGTGTCAACCTCACTTGTCTCACTGCAAATGCACTCATAGGATCTGGAATCCTTCATTCAGCTTCACTGTCCCTACCCCTCTCTCATTGCTTTGATCTCAATGGCTCTCTCTCCAACCACTGAATGTTGCTACTCAAGAAATCAATTTGCTCATGAAATCGAATTGCACAAGTGATTTCTCCAAGCCCCATCAACTTATTTTTATAATCCTCCGTTGAGACTTCAACGTGCAAGATTAGATTTTAATCGATGACTAAGATTAACTTAAAGTTGATCCCTGTGATTTTCTAGAACATTCATGCCATAACTTAATTAATTTTGATTAATTAGTCATATTCCCTAAGTTTAGACTTAGGAAATATTTAAAAACTGACTAATAATCTAATTAAGTCATTTCTAGGTGGAATTTCCAGAAACGATTTCTGGATTTTGGAGATCTCATGTATTCTAGCCTCTCCATAAAATTTCAAGGCTAGAACACATTTGATGCTACAAAAAATAACACTCCCTCTTAGTGAGGAATGTGTTCTAGTGTTGCTAGCCCCTGTAGCAACACTCTGTCTATGCATCATCTTCTGTCACACTCATGATGTCTGGCTGCTACTTCCCACCAACTACTGTGCAACTCTGATATCTACTACATTTGTGTTGTTGCTGACTCAACTAAGTTGCTGCCAACATTGCATCTTCTCTGCAACTCCCTCTCCATCTGTTGTTGTTGCAACTACAACATCTGCTACTGAAAAGCATCCTAAATATTTAATCAATTGTGATTAGCATGATGCATTTGTCATTGAGTCTTTGACTGCTACTAGCATATGCGTTGTCACTGATGCATCTGTGTTGCTGCTGACTCTGCAATGCTGCCAACTCTGCACTGCGTTTCCCAACCTCTGACTACAACTAGACTCTACATTTGTCACTCTAGCATTTGATTGCATCTACTGCCATTGATCCATCCTACTACTGAATACTACGGGCCCCCATAGCGAGGTATTGATTCAAGAGGCGGACCTCCTCAATAATTCTTCCCATCTATAGCACTTTGAGGCTACAACAACAAGTCACCCCATTTCACTCCTAGGGGTATGTCAACAAACATGGCGAAGTATTTCTCTAGCCTAGAGGAAAGCCTATCGATCTCTGTTGAGGCTCCCTGCTAGTCCTACCTCTCCTCCTTGTCCTTCTTTCTAAGAGGACATTGGGTGTTGTAGTGGCCAAGCTCACCACATCTGAATCACTTGACCTTCGACAGGTCCTTCTTCTTTTGCTACTCCCCTTATCCCTAACTGGGACCCTTCGATGTGAGGGCCACATTTTCCTCCTCATTCACCTACTTCAATCCATTGTTGTTTCCACTGATGGAGCTCTTCACTAATTCCAATTTCAACTCCTCCTACTGCAAATTGGCCCACATCCTGTCCCATCTTGGCAAGGTTTCTCTGCCTAAAATGCTTTGGACAAATACCTACCACTCCTCGGAGAAACTGTTGAGTGCCAATCACACTAGTTTTGTGGCTTGAGGCACTGCCCCAACAACTAACAATTGATCCTGAATCCTGGTGAGGAAGGGGTCTATGCGTTCCCCTTTTTGCATCCTGGTGCATCTCAACTTTTCCTCCAAGTACATCTTTCATTGCTTGGAAGTGCCTTGGTATAGCGTGGAAATTATATCCCACATCTCCTTGGTTGTTCCCTGGCTCTCTATGTGTGATACAATGTGATCTCAAACACCATCAAGAATCAATCGCTTTGCCCTCGCCATATTCTTTTGGTATTCCTTCAACTGACCAGCATCCATGGGGATAGCTACCACTGCATCTATGAATGGATTTAGGCTATATTCATCCAAAAGGAAGGACATCCTTGCCTTCCAAATGACATAGTTGGAAGCACCGTCCAACATGTCCTGATCTCGTAGTTCGACAATGGCCATCTCAGCAAAATAAGTCGAAATCCTCCTCTTCTCTTCTTGTCGTCTGCTGCTAGGCTCTACGCACTCCCTATTGGAGTGAGTAAATCTACTCACAACGACTGTTGATTTGCAAGAGAAAATTGAACTTCTGAAGCTAGAAGCCACCTAAGGAAAATTTCCCTCAGCGTGTGCTCTTTCTTCCTCCTGACATTATTTTTCACTACCAACTGCTGCAAAATGATGCGTCCATCTAGAGATCTGCTTTGCAAGGAAAATATTGGTAGTTCCCTCCACCTCTAGTAATCCTCGAACTGGAGAAATCCGATTTCTTTGTCGCTCTCTCATAGAAATCAATTTTTCCTCAAGAAATTGACCCTTGTGGCCAAGAAATGGCATTGCCTCTAAGGGTTTTGAACTGCTTCTTATGTAGAGCTACGAAATTCCTCTTCTCTTCTGCTACTAAGCTCTCTGGTTTACAACCTAGCTCTGATATCATGAGAAAATTTGGAAACTTGAATCCTATTGCAGCAACTGGAAATAATTCTCCTAATTATTAAATTAATTTTAACAATTTATTTATTGTTTGCTACAACGAATACTGAATCAATCACACTGCAACCTACAAAAATAAACTGCAGAAGAAATAAACACGTTGGAAGAAATAGATGCACACACAAAATATGACACTGTTATTTTTGGACTAAGTCCTTGGAAAAAACCCAACTTGGGAAAATCGGTGCAGCAACTGAGGATTTTAATATTAAGCAGCAGTGAAATAATCTGAGTACAACTGGATGTCGAAATTGGAAATCCTACAGATAAATACTCGCAAGAAAATCTAGTGAGGAAATATCCTCATTCCACAAGAAAATCCAGTCTCTGACCTTAGTTCAAATTGAGCCGCCCAAACTAGTTCTACGCAGCTACTACGTCACCCTAGCGCAATCGCTTCTACACTCAGTTCGAACCAACTTCTCCTCAAGCCGTCTGGTATGCTATTGTCTACGAAAATTTCGATCCTGGCCTTCAAAACCCCTGTCCAACTTCTGGCACTGAAACTCGGATTTCCCCAACAGTTTCGAAATTTCCTCTAGAGGCTATTGTGGTGCTCTACGTCAGCCTCATTGTGGCTCACTTGCCTCTCTGCAAATGCACTCACCAGATCTAGAATCCTTCCTTTTTCTTCACTATCCTTGCCCCTCTCTCACTACTTTGATCTCAATGGCTCTCTCTCTAACAAATGAATGTTGCTACTCAGGAAATCGATCTGCTCATGCAATCGAACTGCACAAGTAATTTCTCCAAGCCCCATCGACTTCTTCTTATAATTCTCTGTTGAGACTTCAATGACCAATATTAGATCGTAATTGATGGCTACAATTAACTTGAAGTCGATATGTGTGAGTTTATAGAAAATTCACACCATAAATTAATTAATTTTGATTAATTAGTCATATTTCCTAAGTTTAGACTTGGGAAATATTTAAAAACTGACTAATAATCGAATTAAGTCATTTCTAGGTGGAATTTCCAAAAATGATTTCTGGGTTTTGGAGATCTCATGTATTCTAGCCTCTCCAAAAAATTTCAAGGCTAGAACACATATGATGCTAAAAAAACTAACATGAATGAAAATCCCATGGGTGAATATTTCAACTAGCTCTCCCCATTGACTTTGCTACATTAGAAAAGTGATAGCTAGGGTTTTGAAATCTATGGTTTCTTTATTCCCTTACTCCTTGCTAAGATCAAGAAAATTTTATATTCCATAGGCTCCATCACCCAAGGACAACGCACTGACCTTGGTCACTTTGTTGATCATCCATAAGACTTACACCAAAATCTCATTTTCTCCTCCAAAATATGATTTTGGCCCCTCAAAGTTTAGCCGCTAGCTAGGGATAAGGCACAAATCTAAACTAGGGTTGAAGACATTGGCCTTTGGGAGGATTCAACACTTGTCCAAAAGGTGGTTGCTTCAAAATCAACTCCTTTTAGTAGGCAATCCATCCATATTAAGGCTAAAGTCCTATGACTTAGGTATATTTCTCCCTAAAAAAGCCCTAGTTTTCCCTAGGCTTCAACTTGGGGCTTATTGAAGGCTTCTTGTTTTGTATATTTAAGATATTCATCTATTAGAAGCCTTTTATTGGCCTTGTGACCCTGGGTTGATCCTTTTTCGTTGTTATTTCTCAAGCCCTATGTCACATTGCACCCTATTTAAGCATATTAGAGGATGTGAATTTCCCTAATATGATCGCTAAGATCAAATTCTTAGGTATATTTATCCTACTTAAGCATGTTTTGTCACTTTACCCCTTGTATTTGATAGATCCTTTAAGTGATCTACTAAAGAGAAGTCTCCCTAGTGGTGAAATTCCACAAAAGAGCAAAAGGTAGCGGTTGTGGTGACAATGGGCCACACGTCATATTGTTGTCCCTTAGTCTAGCTCTTGTCTTATGAGTCACCCTCACAAGACCTGCTAGATTTTGACACAACAGGTATCCACCATCACATTCCAATTTTGGATTTTTGAACTCAATATATGATGAATTAAAGGACTATAACCTAGGTGTGAACTTCCTCCCCTATCTTGTTCCTTGTCTATCTAAGCTCAAGTATTCCTTTATTCCTACTTGCAACAAGTTGAGCTTATGGCACAATTTCCATAATATTATTTGTAGCCATTTTTATCCTAATTTGTACAGTTTGAGTTGCTACGATATTGCATTCTCTTCAACACTAGCTTGAACATTTTGTGGGCCTTCATGGTAAAAACCGACTTAGTCCTAATGTCTACATTGACCACTTTACCCCTGATCCAACTTCGTGTTCTTTGCCCCAAATTTTTTTGCCATTTTTAGAGGTGCATTTTTATTACATTAACTATTTGTGAGCCTTGATATTAAAACTAGAGAGGAGAAGCCCATATCACTGTGGGTCTTTAGTGTAAAGTTTGAGTTAGTTATAATGCCTACATTGACCACTTTCCTTCTTGGATCAACTTCTTATTCTGTGCCCCGAATGTTTTTTCCATTTTCAAAGGCACATTGTTACATTGACTATTTGTAGGTCGTCATTATAAATAGAGAGGAGAAGCCTATATTAATCACATACCTTCGTGGGTTCTACATCTCACATGATTGTCATTTTTTGGGGTATTCTAGTTGAACTCAATGGTTGTAGCTCTTTATTTTCTTTCTCTTGGATCCTCAGTTTTAACTAGTTCTCTTGTTTCTATGGTCCCTTCCAATCCGATATTTTTTTTGGGTAGGTTGAGGATCATGCTAGTCAAATTATGAAATTTCCACGAATGCACCAACTGGAAATTATTTTCCTAATTGAATAGCAGCATTTTTGTCTACAACAAATAGCAAAGAACTCATTGATGTATTCTTCACAAATAAATTACGTTGCGGAAGTAAAATAAAGAACTGAGAAATAGATGCACACACATAAAAAATTGACACAATTATTGCGGATAGAAAGTCCTTGGAAAAACCTTGAAGGGAAAACAAGTGCAGTACATGAGGCCTTATTTTATTATTATGCAGCAAATTTGAAAGTACAATAATATGGATGTTAGGATATTCTGACACATAGGAAATAATTAAGTATAACTTGGTCTAGTGTATAGTTAGGTAAAGTGTGTTTCTTTAGTATGTATTTTTTGTAACTTACAATCTAACGGTCATCATATGTTCTAGACATGAAGTGATTCGACAGTTCATTCTCTCCTCGGTGTTACGGATATTTAATCCGTGGCTTAATACTCGATTGGTCCATGATCTATATTTAAAGAGCATGGAGAGTCATTTGTTTGTGACCGTTATGAGAGAAGCTTATCTAGATTTTATTTCTTTTTATTAATAATATTGTCTGAAGTGGTCGTGTTGGTTAAGGTCATGGACTATTTCCCTCTTTGATGCTTTTAATCACCTCAATAATATTGGTGCTCTGATATGTGATTTGTTTGTGAGTTGTGTCCTTTGGTGTTCAAGCTAATGAACTTACCCTGTAAATTCCTACATGGTATCAAAGTCATTCGAGGGCCGCATCCGTTGGTGATCCAAATTCAAAGCCAATACAATTGCATCCGATTGTCATTTCCTATATCTATTGTTTCTGACAGCTTTCAGGCCGCGCTGACTGCTCCATTGTGTTAGGAGATATGTTGTCATGAAATGTGGATTCAGGGAGGTGGAAGGGGACTGAGACGGGGACGGGTACGTCATTTTTTGAAACAGAGTGTGTGGGTTCGTCAAGATATATATTATATATAATATATTAATATATATATATATATATATATATATATTATATATAATATAATATTAAATATATAATATATGAATTTATATATTTTTCAACTTTAAACAAGAAAATTAAAATATTTATGATTTAAATTTTGTATATTTAAACATGCACGTTATTGAACATTCAACATTCACAATGAAATTTCAAAATGTCTAGTTTGATATCAAGTGCAAATTGGAGTTTACATATTAATAAGAATCATGATATATGTCCATTGTCACAATACATCCAAAATTTTCCTTAAGGCATCTCCAAACAAGAACTAGGAAATTTTAAAATATTAAAATAAAAATAGCTAATAGTGAACAATGGCTTCCTCAAGCCATATCATCAACATCACTCAGATCTTTAGTTAGCATGCTCTCTAGGTAGGAATCACTCTCATCTTGAGGCTTCTGCTCATCCATAGCAACTGGAGGTAGCTCAATAAGGCCATCGTGTTGTATCTCTTCATCCACACACACATCATCATCTATGTATTGGTCACATCTCTTGAAAAAACCCTCCTTGTACCCAGGGTCCTTTCGAGATATGAGACGAAGTGTTATGAATGTACACTAAGTTCTCTGCCTTCTTTGAGCCCAACCGATTAATTAAAAATTTAAAAATAAAAACTAAAATGAACCCCAAAGAACTCGATTTTGGGGTTCCAAGTACCCATCATTAGGGTTATCCGAACCTGTCAAGACAAAAGAACCCGATTTTTGTTAATGGAGAACCTGGTTCTTCATTAAAGAACCCAGTTCTTATGGGTTCTTCTCAGAAGAACTCGTACCCGAATCTGTACTTGGGGAGGAGAACCTGAGACGGATTCGAAAGCCGCACCCTCGGGTTCGTGAATCTATGCAACATAGGTTAGGAGCATCTGTTCCAATGAGAAGCCCCTTTCGTTTCACATGAAAAGGTTTCTGGTAACCCTAGCTATATTTTTAAGATCTAGAGGTATATAGTCTTTATTTGTAGTTATACTTATTTATCTCTCTGTTTATTTCGGTTTATAGTAATCGATTAAAAAAAACTTTATTACTGGATCTATACCTTTCATTTCTACTTTTGCCTCGCGACTTTGTGAGATTTGGGCAAACTAGAACAAGAAAGAAAGGATTTTTCTCATGCTTACGTTATTTTTTGCCACGCCTTAGTGTGATTTCAGAAAATTAGAAACATTGAAGAAAATATCTAGTTTTCGGGGGACTAACCCAAAATCTAACTTCAAGCCATAAGGCTTGGATATTTTTGTTTTTTTATTTGGCTTGTGTGGTTGTTTTTTGTTTTGTAGGCAAAAAGAGATTTTTCAAGCAAGCATGCACCCCAATGCTTCGTTGAGCAAAAAAAACAACCCTTCCTCCTTTCCAACAATTACTAAATCTTTTAACTAGCTCACTTGGTCTAAAGTTACTTTATGAGAATAGGCGTCTTGGGTCCAAGTTTTCCTTTTTGTTGAGTTACTTTTTCAAAAAGCACATGTAACTTATGTTTTAAAGTTACTTTATGTAAAAGTGTTCTCACCCATTATAAAAAGTGAGTCATTTGTGATTTTAAAGTCACATTGTCTTTTATTTGAGTTACAATTTAGTGGATAATTCATAAAGTATGTTATGAAACCAGCTCAAGAAAAGATAGAAAAGATAGATCAACGCCTTAGAATTCAGCCTCTTCGAGGGGGCAACCTCCTTTACATTACATAAATGAACAATTCTTTGATGATACAAATGAACAAACCTCCTTTCTATATATAGGAGTCTAAGGAGTCACAATATAACTCAGCCGACCTAACAATAATAATACAAAGCCACAAAAATAACAATAGAGGGATTCTATGGAGCACAGTAATAACAATATGGGGGCAATAGGGGCACAACAATATTAATAAGGAGTACAAGTACCATAGTAATGGGGTAATCACTAGTATTATAGGGACCCAACAAAGTACCATTGTAAAAGTGACTCACTTATTTATAAAAGTGGGTCACATAAAGTAATCTTTTCTTAAATGTGAGCTAATTAGATTAAGTTTGGAAAGGTGGAGAATTTGTTTAAATATAACATTATTATCAACTTCCAAACATCCACTTGGTTCCTTGGCATCTTCAACAACTTTTCTTTAAAAAGGCATAACTTCATCTGAAGGCCATTTTTTTAAATCGGCCTATTTTTTCAAGATATTTCCATTAGAACACTTAGTTTCGGCATCTACAGCTCCAGTTTCTTTTAAAATGGAAATTCCATGCCTATTTATTCTTAACAACACCAACTACTTCCAATGGTTATCCTACATGGTGGATTTACTTAGAAGTAAAGGTGTTTATCGAATAGCCTCAGGCCAAACATCTAAACATAAAGATGAAGATAAGTTAGCCAAATGGGAAAATAAGCAAGATCAAGCATGTGTGTTGATAGGGATGTCTATTTCTCCAGACCTTAGATTCCATATCACAGAAATTGATACCTCTAATGAAGCAATGAAAAGTTCAGTACTGTTTTTGGAATTAAAAATGAAATTAGAGCCCATCAACTCGAAAATGAGTTGCTTACTTTGGACTCCAATAATTTTTCTTCCATTGAAGATATTTTGTCCAATTTCAAGACCCTTAGACTTATCCTAGAAGGTGTTGAGGTTAAGAAGGAAGATGGTAGACTTATCTATTCCATTCTTACTAAGTTATGACCAACCTACTCTGTGTTTGTTTCCACCTTCCATTCAACTAGAGAAGCCTTTATTTCTCAAGGAAAAGACTACAAGTCCCCCTCCTTTGATGCCTTTTGTGATTCTTTAATATAAGAACAAAAAAAACTCTTACATCTTGGTCTTCTTAATAATGTAAACTCTTCTAAAAAATCCTTTGCAACCTAGTAGCAACCAAGTCCAAAGGATCCTAAGAAGCAGCATCTTAAAAAGAATGGTCCTAAATCAAACAAGGGTCCTAAGCAATTTCAGTCTCAAAATGAAAAATCAACTCAACAAAATGATAAGGCAAATAAAAACAAAGGGAAGAAGATTGATAGACGTTGCAACTTTTGTAATCATGATGGCCACTTAGAATCCAAATGATTTAAGAAGATGGAAGCTTTGGAAGCAACCATGAAGAAACCTAACATCCATTTGGAGCACTCTTCAACTTCAACTTCAACTTCAAAAAATAACACTTTCTGCATGTGATTGTCAAGCATCTCGGTCTGGTTATGCACTAAATGTATCTTCTTCTTCTCATTCTCGTGAGTGACTCACTGGTTATGGAGTTTCTTATCACATGGCCAAAAACAAAGTCATGTTTTCTTCTTTAAATGATTGTAATACCAAAAATATATATGTTGGTGATGATAGATCTCTTAGTGTTGTAGGGTTTGGAACTATTCATCTAGACAGTGGTCAATTTAATGATGTATTATGTGTTCCTACCTTATCCTGCAACATTCTATTTGTAGATAACTCATTCAGGTGAAAGTAAAACGGACGAATTTTCACCTCATGATGTTGTAATTAAGGACCTAAGAGATCCTAGATATATTTTAGCCATTGGCATTGTTGATGATTCTACAAGGTTGTATAAGTTTGACAACTTTGGGTCATCAACTCTTCCCTTGGTATTTGTTGCTCATAATGATGAACTGAACAAACTTTGGTATGAGTTATTTGGTCACTTAACCTATCGCTCCCTTGTAAAGAAAATATGGTGAAATGTCTCCCTATGGTATCTTCCAGAGATGGTGTTTGTTTTGGATGTGTACTCAGAAAACATCATCGAGATAGTTTTGAAAAATGTGCCTCTTGGCACGTCTCGACCCCTTTACAGTGTGTGTATGATGATTTATGTGGTCCACTTCCAGTGGTTTCATTCTCTGGCTACAAGTATTTCTTAACGTTCATTGATGATTTCTCCAAACACACTTGGGTATACTTCTTAAAACTCAAGAGTGAAGTCTTTAACATGTTCCTGACCTTTAAGGCATTTGTTGAGAAACAATCTAGACATCAAATTCTTAAGCTAAGATTTGGTAATGGCCGAAAATATGTTAACAACAAATTCATCAACTTTTGCATTGAGCATGGAATTCAATTGCAGGATACTGTTCCATATACTCCACAGCAAAATGATGTACCTGAAAGGAAGAACCACACCTTAAAGGAAATAGCTAATTGTATGCTTCAATCTAAAGGACTTAGTCTTAATTTTTGGGCATAAGCAATTAACTATGCAAATTACATAGGAAATCGCACTCCTACTAAGGTTTCAAATAATATCACTTTAAAAGAAGCATGGAGTTCAATTAAACTAGATGTAAGTCACTTTCGTGTTTTTGGAATCGAAGCATGGGCCCATATTCCAGATGAGAGACATAAAGCCTTAGAACCTAAGAGTGAAAAATGTATTTTTCTTCGATATTCTGAAGATGTCAAAGGATATTGACTTCTTCAACCTAACTCCAAAAATATTATCATTAGAAGAGATGTAAAGTTTGATGAAAATATATTGGCCTACGAACCTAGTTCAGCGGATGTGCCACCTCTCTTTATCTCTTCTACCTCTGAAAATATTCCTTCTTCAGATGATGACAATGAGGATGACAATCCTCCCCCACCTTCTCGGGATCTTCCTTCAGCTCCTCAGCTTCCAAAATGGGTCCTCTTGCAAGTGCTCTTGCAGGTGATCCTACAAATCAATGTCGTACACATTCTCAGTTCGATAGAGCCTCTTCTTTACTAGCTCAAGTTTCAGCGAATTATGATCCTGACACCTTTGCAAAAGCTTCAAGCCATCTAGATTGGGACGCAGCTATGAATGAATAATGTCATTCATTATTGGAAAATGATATATGAGACCTTGTTCCTCTTCCCAACGGACGGAAAAATGTTAGATGCAAATGGGATTACAGAACCAAGTTTGGAACAGATGGAAAATTTGATAAACATATAGCTCGTCTTGTTGCTAAGGGTTTTTCACAAGTTGAAGACATTGACTATACTGAAACCTTCTCCCTTATTGCCAAAATGAACTCTATCTGCCTTGTTCTTTCCCTTGCTGCCTCTTTCAAATGGGAAGTCCATCAGATGGAATTTAAATCCACCTTCTTGCATGGGGAATTGCATGAAGAAATCTATATGAAACAACCTCCTGACTTTATACAAAAGAACTCTAGCCTTGTATGTGGCTTAAGAAATCCCTTTATGGTCTCAAACAAGCCCCTTAGGCTTGGTATGCCAAAATGGATAGCTTTCTTTTAAACACTGTGTTTTCTAGGTGTAATTCTGACAATACTGTCTACAAAAAGAAAGTGGGTAAGTCCCTCATCATTCTTGTTCTTTATGTTGATGATTTTATGCTTACTGGTAGTGATCTCAACCTTATAAACCATGTAAAGTCTAGCCTTAAAAAGAAGTTTGAAATGACAGACTTAGGACACTTGCATTATTTTCTTGGTCTTCAAGTCTTGCAATCCAAAGTAATATTTCTCTTTCTCAGTACAAGTATCCCTGTGATCTTCTACGCCACTTTCACATGGAAGATTGTAAGCCAGCCCCTTCTCCCTTTCAGTGTGGAGTCAAACTTTCAGTGACTTGTACTTCCCCTAAAGTTGATGCTACCTGATACCATCAGCGTATTGGAAAAAATTTATATCTGACCCATACCCGTCTTAACCTTTCCTTTGTTATTGGCCTTGTTTCTCGGTTTAGCACAAACCACATGAAATTCATTGGAAAGCAGCTAAAATAATGCTTCATTATGTTCGAGGTACAATTCAGTGTGGGATTCATTACAGTGCAAGAGCATCTCCTCTATTGGTTGATTTCACTGATTCTGATTGGATTGGTGACCTTGATGATCGAAAGTCTACTGTAATTTATGTCTTCACTCTTGGTTTCGGACCTATTATATGGGCTTGCAAGAAGCAAAGTGCCATTTCTATTTCTTTAGAAAAAACAGAGTATCGTGGCGTCGTTGAAGCTAGTAAAGAAGCCATGTGGCTTCATCAGATCCTGTCAGAGTTTGGTTTTCAACAGTAACATCCGACTACACTTTGGTGTCATAATCAAAGTGACATTCAACTATGCAAAGATCCAGTCCAAAATTAGCATAGCAAACACATTGAACTACACATGCACTTCATCAGAAAGCTCATTCATGACCATGTTCTTGAAGTGCAATATTGTTCAACCAATGATCAAGTTGCAGACATCTTTACAAAGGCTCTCACAGAGGTGAAGTTTACTAAACTTCGATTTATGGTTGGAGTTCAGGAAGTTGTCATTACGGGGGATAGGCTCTAATGCCTCCTTCCTTCTCCTATTGTGTCATCTTTGTATATCCTTCAATCCTATCCCATGTTGTTCTTAAGGGGAGATGTTAGGATATTCCGACACATAGGAAATAATTAAATATAATTTGGTCTAGTGTATAGTTAGGTACAGTGTGTTTCTTTAGTATGTATTTTTTGTAACTTACAATCTGATAGTCACGGTATGTTCTAGACATGAATTGATCCGACAGTTCATTCTCTCCTCGGTATTACCGATACTTGATCCGTGGTTTAACACCTAATTGGTCCATGATCTCTATTTAAAGAGCAATGAGGGCCATTTTTCTGTGACCGTTTATGAGAGAAGCTTATGTAAATTTTCTTTCTTTTTAAAAATAATATTGCTTGAAGTGGTCGTGTTGGCCCAAGTCGTTGATTGTTTCCCTCTTTGAGAGCTTTAACCACATCAAGAATGTTGATGTATTGATTTGTGATCTATTTGTGAACGGTGTCCTTTGGTGTTCAATCTAAGGAACTTACCCTATAAATTCCTACACTGGATGCCCAACTGGAGATCCTTGGGAAAATATACTAACAAAAATATGTTGGAGATAACTAACTCCCTTTGCAATCAATTTAGCCTCAACTAGCTTGCTCGAACCCCACTTTGGCAAACTTGCACTACCTACAATTCGCACTGTTGGGCTTAGAAAAATCCGTACTGCCTATAAACTAGCTCCAAGTGAGTTCTCTTGCCCCCTGTACCTCTAGAAGTGATTCACTTTGCCTCCTGGAAGCTAATTCGACCTTCGACAACTGAATCTTCTCTCTTTTGGAAACTCGCTCAAGGGTTTCTGGTTGTTCGCTCTGTTGAGAAATCTAGGGCATCAATAAATAGGTGATTTCTCTATTATGATAATTTCTTGTGAGTGTCTTTTTACTTCTTGATTATGATCTTCTCTTCTTATGTTATTATTGTGTTATTTTCATCAAAACAATTGCCAACCATGAACAATACAAAGACAAGAGACACATTATATAGGTTGTCAGCCAAGGCCAAAACCTCTCACTCTTTGAGAGGAAAACCCAAACAAATTCTTCTTATAGAACCTTCAATTGATGAATACCAAGACCATGACAAGGACCCTTAACTCTAGATCCCTTCCAAGACCAAGTCACACGCCTCCTCTTCCACGATGCTCTTCTTCTTCCTCTTCTTGACTTCCTTCAGAATTTCGGCCTCTCCTTGTAGTTTTGCAACTCCTTTCTTGACAGAGGAAACCCTAGATCAGATTTACCTCTTGAATAATCTCATCCTTGAAGGAGACTCTTTCCTCTCTTTACTTGGCTTCCTTCAGCGAAGATCTTCACCCAAACAAGGTCACCTTTATGTGACTGAAATCTTTAATCTTCCCTTGTCTACTTTAGACTTGTTATTCTCGCACGTGTGAGGGTAGACTTGGCCCAAAACAATGCTTCAATGATGACCCTCTCCTTCATTGTCTTTCCTTCCTTCTTCATTGGCTTTAAGGCTCTTTCTAAGATGATTTGTGTACTTGAGGTTGGAGACTTGCTTCACCGAATTGTTCTTTTTCAAATGAGGCCGAGCATGGGTATATATAGTCATTGGTTCATGACTGTTTAGGCCGACATGTTCCCTTGGAGTAGGTTGAATTCATCTTCTAGATTTTTCCTTTCATTGTAGGTCGACTTGAGTGAGGGTAGTGACAAGGTCTTGGAGGGTGCCCTACAAAACAAGTTTGACTCTTTACAATGTGTAACATGCCTTCATTACATGACAATGACTCTTTAGACTTTTATGACTAGATGAAAATATCCCTACGGGGTCTCAACGGGAACCTTAACTAAAAATAAAATCTATTGCTCATGAAACCCATGACGCAAGTATTACAATAATTTTATTTTTCTTATTTTCATCTATTACATAAAATCATAATTACATGTCATTATGAAGACCGAACTTAGTTACAATTTTCAACACTCCCTCTTAACTAGGGAGATATTCATAAGGTACTTGGTCATTCTTAATCTGAAGAATTTCTCATAAGAATAATCGGATGGTAATCCATTTATTATAGCATCATATTAACCAGCATTGTCACATAGCAAGGCCTTGAGTAACAACTCTATCTCTCCACAAGGTATGAGCTCAATGTTGGTGAGACCAATGATTTATAGACATTCTCATCATTGTCTCTCCCAGAACATAACCCACCCAGGTTCTCAAGATGTGTTCCATCAAGACTGTTCTTATCTTGGATTCCCAGTCCTCAAAGAATATCGGTCCTCCATGACTACTCTTATCTTGGATTCCCTATCTTATCCTCAAAGAGCACCAGATGCCAAATGATTACCCAATCCTCTAGTATGTCTTCCCAATTGAAGACCAAAATGATGTGTCTATCTCTCCCTCTCAAAAGACATATCAATTCCAATAAAGGAATGTGCTCATTCCTACAGAAGAAATGTACCTAAGCTTCCTCTTGGCTTAGGAATTTCCAATTTTCTTCCAAGTAAGAAACTAGTTTCCAGGCTCCCTCTTAATTAGGGACCTACAACAACTCCTCAGGTGGAGATGATGGGACAACCATCTGCTTGAACTCCTTCCTTTGATGTCATGAATTTCTTTAACACAGAGTCTTCAACTTTTGGGACTTCTTCATAGGGAATTAACCATCCATCACTTTCATTCATGAGTCAATCATGTCATCATTCCTTTCATTAGAAAGCGATCCATTAGTCTACACCTGGCGTTGCTTCATGTCATGTTGCCTTCTTCGTATTATCTTTTATGGAAGGATCTGACATCCTTTTACATGATTCTCGAGGAAGACATCCATAGTTCTTCCTTTGGCAAAGTTACATAATCCCATCTAGATACTTGTTCACAAATAAGAAATAAACACTTAAATCACAATTACCTTTGTGATGGTCTTTCATCATGACATCTTCCTGTAGGCATCAACATCCTGCATACATGTTGACACATCTCCTAAAGATATGCATTGTCAAGGGTATCCATATTTTCTAGACTTCCATCACAGTGTTCATATCTTAATGGAAGATATCATAGTCAAATCTTCTTGCTCTTTCGGATGTTGACTGCCTTTACCATTGTCGCATATTCCATCATCTCTTCCTTCCTTTATTCACACATTTCATTAGCAAGAGCTTCCAATCAGAATTCCTCAATTGTAGTCAACCACCTCATACTCCATATGAGAACATATTATGTTGATTTCATGTAGGGAATATGTGACATGCATTTGAGGGAGGAGATCATGTCTTTTAATCATGCTCTTAAGATAGAGAAGTGATTCATGTTACCTGCAACCATATGACATGGCTTCCATCATATCAAATGTGAGCATACATATCTCATCTCTCCTTTGGGTCATCTAGACTTCCAGCAACAACTTTTTTAATGAAGTAGCTTCATTCCCTTGATCTGCTTCTTTGTTATGTCATCATGCCATCATCCCATGAATTCCACAAGTTTGGAATTATTGATAAAACACTTGCTTCTCCTCATGATCAGTGAACCTTACAATGAAGATTCCATCAGAGAATCTTGAGGATCTTGCATATCCTATCCTGCAAATGTTACCTTATTGACTAATGTATGATGAGCCTTGTCCTAGATGACTTCTTCCTTTTTCCATAAGTATCACTTGAGCTTTCGATGAGGTTTCCAAGAGTTATATCCTACATAGTTGTCTACCACAGATTTTGTTCCAGATATCCTTCATGTTGACTACGAGCTCTTCTAATGCTTCTATCACGATGCCAATTTCTAATATGATGTATCCTATCTTATTTACAATTCTTCCTATCTACAATAGAAGAGTATTAATGAAGGAGATTATCTCGGTCAAAGTAGAGATTTCTTACTTCCTCCTTCTTCGTCTCGAGATATTCCACTTCTTCGGTAATATGGGCTTCTCTGTTATTGCTCTTGTTATTGTCCCTTTTAAGTTTAGGACAATCTCTTCTATAGTGCCCATATTCTTGACATCCATAGCACTGAACCTTAGCCATGTTCTTCTTTTTCTTTGAGGACCAAATTTACCTAACTTTCCTTTCCTTTTAGTAACTGTTTGACCCCTTTCACTTGGCCCTTCATCACTTTCTCCCTTCAACTTGTTTTCTTCTATCTTACATAGAAACCACAAGTTGTTGAATGGGATAGCTTCTTTTTCCTTATGGGCATTAGATACGAGGTTACCTTGTTCATTAGTTAATGCATTTGGAACAATGGAGATCATTTATTCATCAGATATCATCTCTCCTGGATCTTGCAGTTGAGTTCTTATTTGAGATGCTTTTGAGAGACATGTAGATAATCTGAAAAAATGGTGATCTGATTCCTACTACAGCAAACTGATGATATCTCTCCTATTTGTTAAATTACTTTAAACAAATTACTTGCAATTTTCTATGGCAAATATCGAAATTCATACATTGCAGCCTACACAAAATAAATACTGTGGAAACTAAATGTTGCACGGGAGAGAAATAGATACACACAATTACACCATTTTTTTTGGACAAATGTCCCCAGAAAATCAGTGCAATAGTTGAGGGTTTTATTATTATGCAGTGGTTTCTGAGTACAAATCTCTAGATGCCCAAACTGACAATTTGATACAGATAATAAACTGGCAAAGAGGTAGTGAGAAAATCTCACACTATCACTGGCGATCTAAATCTGATCCAGGCTCTGGATGACTAGCCCTACACTATCTCTACGCAGTCTTCGTGTCAGCCTACGCAGATCTATGTCACATCCTCTAGGAATTGTGTCTCCTCCTCTAATATTTTGTTGATTGGAACTTCGACCATATGGCCCTCCGGTCTCACACCCTGGCTTCTGGTTCTAGATCTCGACTACTCCCAGCAAAAATACAGGCTCCCTCTGAATCTTTGTGTTGCCTTTACGTGGCATTGTGCTGCCTCTTTGAACCTCTAGTTTCCTTCTCTGCTTTGCACTCTTCGGAACTGGAAAAATCCCCTCTGGTCTACTATCCATGTTCCTCATTGCAACAAGATCACTCGATCTCTCTCTAACAATTCAGCGCTGCTACTCTTGAGAAATTTGATCTCCAAATCTCACTATCTTGGAGTGTTCTCCAAGTGCCCATCAAGCTCCTTCTTATAATCTCTCGTTGGAGCACCAACAACCAAGATTAAACCATAAACAAAGGCTAAGATTAACTGGGAGTTGATCCTTGTCTTCTTCTAGAATATTCACACCAGATTTAATTAATACCCTTTAATTAATCACATTTCCTAAGTTTAGACTTAGGAATACATTAAAAATGATTAATTATTTTAATTAAACCATCTCTAGGTGGAATTTTCCCAAATGATTTATGGGTATTGGAGAATGCATGTGTCTTAGCCTCTCTGCAAAATCTTGAGGCTAGAGCACATCCGATGCTACATAAATCAACACTCCCTCTTAGCGAGGAACGTGTTCTAGCGCTGCAACCCATTGAAGCATCACTCTGTGTTTGCACCATCTCCTATAGCGTCACTGATGCCTGGCTTTGCTTCCCATCAACTACTGCGCAACTTTGATTGTTGCATCAGTTTTGTTGTTGGCCCTGCTATACCACTGCCAACACTGCAACCTTCTCCAATTGTTGTTGTTGCAATTGCAACGGAAAAGCATCCAAAATACTGAACCAACTGTGGTAAGTATGATGCATCTATCACCTGAGTCTTCACTGCTTCTAGACTATGCGTTGTCACTAAAGCCTCTGCATTGTTGTTGACTCTTCTCTGTGCCAACTGCACTGCTACCAACTCTTCTTTGCGTTGCTCAGTCTCTGGCTGCTACTAACTACTGCATCTGTCACTTTGGCACCTGACTGAACCAACTGCCATTGATCCATCTTGCTACCGCATACTATGGGCTATCACAGCAAGGTATTGATTCATGAGGTGGACCTCCTCAAGAATCCTACCCATCCTATAGCTCTTTGGCCTACAACACCAAATCACCCCACCCCACCCCTGGAGGTAACTCGATGATCATGGAAAACTCTTCCTCCAATCTAGAGGACAGTTTGTCGATCTCAGCGAATGTAGCCTATTGATCTTTCTTCTCCTCCTTGCCCTTCTTTCTAAGAGGACATTAAGTGTTGTAGTAGCTAAGCTCACCACACTTGAAGCATTTGATCTTCAAAATGTCCTTTCTTCTAGGCTTCTCCTGTTGCCCCTTAGATGCGAGGGCCACGTCTTCCTCCTCCTTTACTTGCTTCATCCCACTATTGTTGTTGCCACTAATGGTGGCCTTCACCAGATCTCGCCTCATCTCCTCCTGCTACAGATTAGCCCACAAACGTTCCTAATTTGGAAATTTTTCTCTTCCTAGGATACTCTGGATGAAAACTTGCCATTCTTCATAAACGTTGTTCAGCGATAATTGCACAAACTATGTAGGTTGGGGCGTTGATCCTACTGAAGCCAGTTGATCCCGGAAATCCTGAAGCCTAGTAAGGAAGGGTTCTACACGCTCCCCTTTATGGATCCTTGTGCATCTCAACTTCTCCTCAAGATACATCTTTCGCTGCTCAGAAGATCCTTCGTACAACGTAGCTAGTGCTTCCCACATCTGTTGGGCAGTGTCTCTTCCATCTATGTGAGATACAACGTGATCTCAAAGCCCCTCAAGAATAAACCTCTTAGCTCTTGCCATCTCATTTTCTTATACTTCTTAAGTGGATCTGCATCTGCGAGTACAACTACCACACTATCGACATAAGTTTTGAGATGATGCTCATCTAGAAGGCAAGAAATTCTAGCCTTCCAAATCACATAGTTGGAGGCTCCATCCAACCGATCTTGATCTCTCAACCCAGTTGATGCCATCTCTCTGAAAAATATGTCGAACTCCTCCTCTTCTCCTCTGTGTAGTTGTTACTCGGCTATTCGCACTCCCTTTTGGAGCGAGAAATCCTGCACACAACTATTGTTGCTCAGCTATTCGCACTCCCTTTTGGAGCGAGAAATCATGCACACAACTATTGTTGCTCTGCTGGAAAAATTCGAACTTTTGTGCTAGAAGTCCCCCGAGGAAAGAATTCCCTCAGTGTGTGCTCCTCTCCTTTTAACGCTATTTTCACTAGCAAACTGCTGCAAAATCTGCGTCCTAGCTAAAGATCTGCTCTGCAAGGAAACTGTTGCTGCTCCCTCAACCTCCAGTACTCTTCGACATGGAGAATTTTATTCTATGTCGACTCACTCAGAGAAATAAAATTCCCACGAAAAACTAACCCTTTTGGCCAAGGAAATACGTTGCCCCAAAGGGTTTGGATTTGCTGGCTACGGAGAAATTCGAACTACCTCCTTCCTTCGATGCTAAGCTCTCCAACTTACGATCTGTCCTCTAAAACCATGTGAAAAGCAGTGACCTGATTCCTACTGCAGCAAACTAATGATATTTCTCCTATTTGTTAAATTACTTGAAACAGATTACTTGCAGTTTTCTACAGCAAATATCGAAATTCATACACTGCAACCTACACAATAAATATTGCAGAAACTAAATATTGCACAAGAGAGAAATAAACACACACAATTACACCGTTGTTTTTGGACAAACGTCCCCGAAAAAACCCAACTTGGGAAAACCGATGCAACAGCGCAGGGTTTTATTATTATGCAGTAGTTTATAAGTACAAACCTCTAAATGCCCAAACTGGAAATCTGATACATAGAAGACTCTGGCAAAGAGGTAGTGAGAAAAATCTCACACTGTCACTGACAATCCGAATCTGACCCAGGCTCTGGATGGCTAGCCATACCCTGCCTTTGCGCAGTCTCTGCGTCAGCCTACATAGATTTGTGTCATAGACTCTAGGCACTGCATCTCCTCTTCTGATCTTTTGTTGATTGGAACTTCGACAATCTGGCCCTCCGATCTCTCACCTCGGCTTCCGGCTCTAGATATCGACTGCTCCCAACAAAAATACAAACTCCCTCTGAAGCTCAGCGCTGCCTCTCTGAACCTCTCGTTGCCTTCTCTGCCTTGCACTCTCCGAAACTAGAAAAATCCCCTTCGGTCTACTATCCCTACCCCTCAGTACAAGAAGATCACTCGATCTCTCTTCGACAACTCAATGTTGCGACTCTTGACAAATTCAATCTCCATATCTCACTATCTTGGTTTTTTCTCCAAGTGCCCATCAAGCACCAACGGCCAAAATTAAAACATAATCAAAGGCTAAGATTAACTGGGAGTTGATCCTCATCTTCTTCTAGAAGATTCACCCCATATTTAATTAATACCCTTTAATTAATCACATTTCCTAAGTTTAGACTATTAAAAATGATTAATTATTTTAATTAAACCATCTCTAGGTGGAATTTTCCCAAACGATTTCTGGGTATTGGAGAATGCATGTGTATTAGCCTCTCTACAAATCTCGAGGCTAGAGCATATTTGATGCTACATAAATCAACAAATATCCCTTCATTCTTTGATACCTTCAATTTATATAGATCATATTTAAGTGATATGATCTTTCTTATTGCACTTTCAGAGAATAGTTCTACCAACTTATCATATATCTCTTTTGATGTCTCCAGCTCGACTATATAGGGAATGAGGGGATATTTGATAAATTCCATAAGAGTCTTTTGAGCCCTTAGATCCCTTTCCATGTATTCAGATAATGCTTGATCTTTAGATGGTTTGGAGACCTTTCCACAGAGATGATCAATGACTTCATTTTCTTCGAGGACTAAGTCTATCCTTCTTGTCCATGCAAGGAAGTTCAATGACCCAACCAACTTATAGATCTCCTTGCAATATGAAGTAAAATCTTCGAGGACTAAGTCTATCCTTCTTTTCCATGCAAGGAAGTTCGATGACCCAACCAACTTATAGATCTCCTTGCAATATGAAGTCATTTTACTAGATTAGATTATAGAAGAAAAAGGTACTTACTTGGTAAGTGAAGATAGAATCTTCAACTTGATTTGTTTGTTGATGATGATTGATTAAGATATCTTAATGCTTCTTGAATGATCTTCTTTTAAGGATAAGGAGATCCTTACTTCAATGAGGGGGAGTCTGCCTTGGAACTTTTTGAAGATGATGAAAATGCCTTTAGCCTTCTAGCCTTCAAGATATTTCGACTTCTTCAGTGGTGAATGAGTGCAAATTAGATATGCTTCTAGGGTTTTGACTTTTTCTCTACTTCCTCCTTCATGATGATTCCAAGATTCTTGCTGAAGTAGACTTCTTCAATCTAGTGTTTTGGTATGATGTGGATCTTGAACTTTTGTTTTGGTAATCTTCGGCTCGTTTTTTATCCCTTTCTTGAAACTCGGCCCTTGAGTGTCTCTTGATTGGATTCCCCTTCTTGACTTCAACACCTGAGCTCTAATATCATGTTGAGAAATCTAGGGCATCAATAGATAGGTGATTTCTCTATTATGATAATTGCTTGTGAGTGTTCTTTTACTTCTTGAATATGGTCTTCTCTTCTTATGTTATTGTTGTGTTATTTCATCAAGACAATTACCAACTCATGAACAATACAAAGATAAGAGACACAGTATATAGGTTGTCAGCCAGGGCCAAAGCCTCTCTCTTTGAGAGGAAAACCCAAACAAATTCTTCTTATAGAACCTTCAATTGACAAATACCAAGACCATGACAAGAACCCTTGACTCTAGATCCCTTCCAAGACCAAGTCACAAGCATCCTCTCCACGTTGCTCATCTTCTTCCTCTTTTCAGCTTCCTTCAAAATTTCGGCCTCTCCTTGTAGTTCTGCAACTCCTTTCTTAACAGCAGGAACCCTAGATCAGATTTACCTCTTGAATAATCTCCTCCTTGAAGGAGAAACTTTCCTCTCTTTACTCGGCTTCCTTCAATGAAGCTCTTCACCCAAACAAGTTGACCTTTATGTGACTGCAATCTTCGATCTTCCCTTGTCAACTTCGAACCTACAATTCTCGCATGTGTGAGGGTAGACTTAGCCCAAAATAATCCTCCATTGATGATCCTCTCCTTCGCTATCTTTCCTTCCTTCTTTGTTGGCTTTAAGGCTCTTTCTAAGATGATTTGTGCACTTGAGGTTGGAGACTTGCTTCACCGAATTATTTTTTTCAAATGAGTCTGAGCATGGGTATATATAGTCGTTGGTTTATGATTGTTTACGCTGACATGTTCCCTTGGAGTAGGTCGACTTCATCTTCTAGATTTTTCCTTTCATTATAGGTCGACTTGAGTGAGGGCTAGTGACAAGGTCTTGGAGGGTGATTGACAAAACAAGTTTGACCATTTACAATGTGTAACATGCCTTCATTTCATGACAATGACTTTTTAGACCTTTATGACTAGATGACAATATCCCTAAGGGCTCTCAATGGGAGCCTTAACTAAAAATAAAATCTCTTGCTCATGAAACCCATGATGCAAGTATTACAATAACTTTATTTTTCTTATTTTCATCTATTACAAAAAATCATAATTAAATGTTATTATGAAGAGTGATCCTAGTTACACTTTTCAACACAATCTGGCTTTTGCGTCCCTCTCTGCACATAATTTGGCCTCCTGTCTCCTGCCAATTCGGCAATAGAGAAATGCTAGAAAACTCTCCAAAATTTTGTTACCAAACCCTTTGTTGCTCTCTCTCTAGCTCGGGCTGCACCCTCACTAAAGTTGTGAACTGGGTAGCTCGATCTACCTTAGATAATTCGCTCTCCCTCTTGTATATTTCTCCATCCCATCGACTTGCTCTTATAATCTCTTGCTAGAGCATCAGCGACCAAGATCTAATCGTGATTGATGGCTCAGATCATCTTAGACTTCATCAAGTCACTTTCTGGAAGTCTCTAGAGCATAAGTTGATTCCTCGATTAAGACCCATTAATTAATCAATTTTCCTAAGTTAGACTTAGGCATTTTTAATTATTAATCAATTAATTTAATTGAGTGGTCTCTACGTGTTTTCTCCTTACACCTTTTCTAGGTTTTGGAAATCTTGTGTTCCTTAGCCTCTTAGACACAAATCAAGGCTAAAACACCTACGTGATGCTACCTCAAATATATAAACAAACACAGTCTACCTAACCCATTTCTGCCTAGTTGGTCTTTGTGTTTCTCCCATTGGTTCTCTTTGGTTGTTGGTTCAAAGTGCCCATAATATTTGGGTGTAACTGACACAATCCACAATTTAGTCATCTTATATCACCATGCAACATGCATGAATATTAGGTATATTTTTCATTGTTGTTGGCATATTTGGAGTTTGTAACATTTGCTTGTATTCTTATAACTGAAATTGAATTCAACATTGTATAATTAATCCTTGTCTGCAAGTTAAAATTTGGAATTTGCTTCAATTTCCCAAAGCTTCAAAGACCTTGGGCAATTCATAATGTAATGTTATAACATGCTTCTCAAAGCTTCCAAGAACTGCAATTTTTAAACGTAACATTAGAAATTGGAGTTTTCTTCAAGAAGGCCACTAGTAGTATAAGAGTAGAGTTCATTAATTGATACTTATAACAACAAGAATCAGTGACAAGCATCCATTACCAAACACTGTAACCTTTCCTATAAGGAAACATCAATGATCATTCTCATCAGTTTCTGAAACCAGAAAATAAAATGGCAATACATGCAGGATATTATATCGAAGCAACACAAACATGTTTAGCAATCTCATCATCGGACTGCTGCCCAAAAACAGTAATCTCTCTCGATGAAGTCATCTGAGTCTACAATATCAACATAAACAAAAAGCTGGATACTCCTAAATACTATGCCATTATGCTGATAAAGAGACAAACAACAATGATTATGGCATCTAAAGGAACTTTGATTACACAATGCAACAAGGATAAATAACCACAAGAGTTTATCTGAAATATTTAATATCCAGCATCCCATTTTTTAACAAGAAAAACAAAATTACAGATTGATGTCAAGCCATAATAAGACATCAGAGCATAAGGATACCTGCATTATACCCAATTTAAGCATAGGTGAGATAGAATAATCGTAAATTCCCCAAAAAAATTGTGTTTGATATAGGATATACTTACATGTACAAAGAATACTAAACATCCTCACGAGTATTAAGCATCCTATTCAGCCAGTTCAATTGTTCGATGAGTTTATACATTGGCTTGAAGAATGGGAAGTTATCGCTGCTTCTATTTGGGAAACATTTCGTTAATAGCCAATGTAATATGGATTGCTTATCTTTTGTTGCCGACTACGATGCAAGTAAAAAGCCTCTGTGACTGAAAGACACTTTAACAGATAAGCACCTCTTCAATCGCTGACTGAAGGTTGCTTTCATGCAGAGAGTTGCAATGTGTGGTAATGCCTGAAAAATCATTCCTGCAAACCTTTCTTTATATTGAAGTTAGCAATTTCTGATGGTTATTCCAAGTTCATTTCTACTGTTCTAGTTGATAAAGGTGCACTTTCATCTATTAACTAGCACCTGAAAAAGACAGATTAAATCACCTGATCGTTTTCTTTCCAGTCAAGGAACCCTCCATGCCCTCCAGTGTTTGTGAATCTGTATACAGGACCTGACACTGATGAAGAGCAATTAGTCAAGACATTCTAGGGGCCAAAACATAAGAATCAATACTTTGATAGTAAAATTCTCTGAATAAATTTGCACTGGCCACAGTTCCACAGAATGTTGTGTTAACAGCTCATTAATATAACAGTCAGTTTGGGAAGGACCATGGTCCTACCAGAAAGGAAATCAAGGCAATGGGCTCACAGCCCAACAGAGCTTTTGCCAAAATGTTCCTAAACAGACAACATGTGGATATTGCTCAGAGATTCTACCTTGATAACCCCCAATTACTGGATCTTGAGAGAGAAGAAGCGGGGTGTCAAGATCAATGAATCTGCACAAATCAGAGGTAGAATCATGATTTCCAAAAGAACTAAATACTGGATTATTACAAACACATCAACAAAACAAAAAAATTTAACCTGAAACAGCCAAGACCAGCAGCAAGATGGGCAGAAAAACCCATGGCTAGCCTGGTTTCAACCATGCCTCCAATCATCAATACAAGGCCCGCCTTTCTTGCCAACTTTATGATTTCCAGAGCTCCAAGCAATCCAACTTTGGCAAGTTTTATATTTATAACGTCTGCAAGACTTTCCTGAACAATTTTCTGTGCATCAAACACGCTTCGGCAACTTTCATCTGCTGCAACAGACACTCCATATACTTCCCTTGCTACCTTGCTTACATGTCCTAGCCCATCCCAGTCATCTCTTGCAACTGGTTGTTCAAACAAAATGGGAATAACTCCCATGTCTGCAAAATATATGAAAAATAGAATACAGATTTTAGAAGCTTCATAAAACTGAGACATATTGTAGAGAAATTTTAACAGGTCATATAAAATGATTATCATGATACAGTTGGTTTAAACACTGGAATATGCTGGTTAATAAGGATATGTATATAAACTTTAAAAAAAACTAAGTTAAATTAACCAATAAGAGTGAGGACAGAATTCTTCTTCACCATTCTAGGTGCCCATCATGTTAGAGCTTTTGTAGTACTGTCAGTCTAAATACTAATCACTGCAATGAACCTCTGAACAATATTCACAAGTTCATGTGATAATAGCCTAGATAATCCAATATGATGCAATGTGCACAAGAGAATAATCCAATGTTCCACCAAGTTTCCAGGACACAGGGATATGGGAGCAGGGAAGCGCATCCGGGTAACTTGTGGAAGCACTGCCAATTCTAGGGAATATCATAGCAGACATCAGGGCCTCAGACATAAGGGAACCCACCCAAAATACTAAAATAGTAAAATTAAAATATATGAACACTGAAATATAAATCATGCAATCTGATACATAACAATGCACCAAAACATACATCATTACCTGTAACATGATAAATCATAAATGATACATGTAAAAATGTAACAACCACCTTGATACACATTGTTACTGCCCGTGCCTCTACCAAGTATTTCACTAGCCCTAGCTACGATGCCCATGTGCCCTTCTAATGGCCATTCTGGAACCTAATCTAGGAGGTAACCTTGTCCTCCAAACAATGAAGCAGACTTTTCATGCTCTCATTTGATCTCTTGGCAAGCCAAACTCTAAGCCTCAACATCCCAAGTTTGTGAAAAGCTAAACTTGATTCAAGAAGCTAACCTACCTGAAGCAGCCCCTCAACACAAAGCTCTCGCACTTGCGGACAGAGGATTGATTGGGCATTTATGGGTCTCTGGCCCTCCTCAAAATCCATGGACATTCAGATGCAAAAGAACCGAATGGCTTTAATGAAAGGTAAACTCCCATATTTTTTTTTTCGGCAAGGGTTCTACATTTTTGACTTCAAGCTTAAGGAGGATCAAGAATCAAGATCTTATCTTTAAGATTTCATGGTCTCAAGGGGGCTGTATGTCAACCAATGGACTCCTATTTCTGACCTGGAAATGGATGCCCCCTCAGCTATGCTAGTATGGGTTCAACTACTTCATCTACCTCTACATTGTACGAACAATGAATCTCTTCTATCCATAGGAGATGCCCTTTGGAACTTACATTAATAGATCAGAGCCAAAGGCAGGTATGTTCACATCTGCCAGAATATGTGTAAAGGTTGATTTTGAGAAAGGTTTGCTAGAAGCAATCAGGCTAAATCTAGACAACTGAAACCATATTCAAAAGTTGGAATATGAATAGGTTCCTTTTAAATGAAAAAGATGCCACGAATATGAGCACTTTGCTAAGGACTCTCTGAAAGCTATTCCCATTCCAGCCACATCTATAAAGGAGGACCAATGGAAAACTGTTTAAAAGAAAAAAATGGGACCATTGATTCCTTCTCGATCTTCAGCACGCTCATCCTTAGTGACTCAAGCTGGAAAATCTTTAATTGTGGCCAATAGATTCAAGATCCTATCCCAATCATAGCCTCTGATCTCTGTTCCTTAGGGGGAAGCAGCTCAACCTCAATCCCAATCTCAACTAGTGATCATCCAATTGAGCAAGCCAACATCTCCTCAACCTAAGAATCGTCCAAAACTCTTGCCAATCCTCTTGTTCCTTTGAAATCAGTATCAAATCCTTCCATCTCGGCCAAAACCCCTTCCATCCCCTTTTCTAAATCCCAACTTGAATCTTTTATGTCTCCCTTCCCCAATCCAATGATGGTGAGACAACCTGAGAAATCCTCATCACATTCAATAGGAGTAATCACAAAGGGAAAAGCTCAACAACTAGAGAAAGAAGAATCAAAGCCTAGAGAACGAAAGTATGCCAAAGAAGTTAACAATAAAATCCTATAAATAAAAATGAGAAAAAGCTAACCTCTAAGGAAAAACAACATGAGTCTTTGTTAATTGTAGGTATGTTCTATGCTTAGAGCAATTTATTTCAATTTTCATAGTTAGCTCAAAATCTTTTCTGGATTAGCAATCACATCAACATTAAAGTAAACTGCAGATAGAACATAAACATATCGCAGAAGACAAGCCAAGACAAGAGGACACAAGATGTGGCCTAGCCAAAGACAAACCCCAATGTGGGGAAACCCTTGATCAATTCTTCTTTATGTTCTTCAATAGTTCGGCAGCGAGAGAGAGAGATGGTACATTTACAACAGAAGTCAACACTTGACTTATCTAGATAAGCGCAGAGATCATCTCTAGGAAAATGATACATGAGATCAGTTGAAGACATGTTGCTTCAACTGATTCTCCAAGGTGACTCCTTCACCTTGTTGTCGCACAGATTGTCACAACAACACTCAAACTGGGGGCTGTCACCCTGATCCCCGATCCCTCTGTTTAAGCCGTCTCTCGAGGCTAAGGGGGGTAGACCTATGGGACAAAGGAAGACCAACTGTAGACCAGTTGGGTTGGGAGACACAACAAGGCAATTTAGCACCTGATTGATTTTTGGAAATTAATGTACCAGTCCCTTATGGAGTTAATAATTAAATAATTGTTTATCAAAAGCTGCAGAAACATGAACTTTATAATTCCATGATTAACAATCATCATCAAATAACCCAAGCAAAGATTAATTTTTCCAGATGCGAGATAATCAATAAATGCACAATGCCTTAATAATGATCCAGTAATTAAATTTCTAAAGATTTAATGCTTTAAACAACCATAAAATTTAAATGCTAATCAGTTATCACTTTCATATAGCTAATCTTCAATTAAACATTTAAGCATGTATAACTATATAAAAATGATAAATATTAATCCCATAACAGAAAAAAGACATGAAAATGAATTTTCAATTTTTAATTAGTCTTTTTTCAATTTTTTTTCTTTTTTCAATTTTCAAATATTTTATTTTTTATTTTTTTTTATTTTGGCGATAGAGTTTTTTCTGTCCTTGGTTTATTTGACATTCATCATTCTTTCATCTTTCTCATCTCTCATTTGAGCTGGCAGAGTCAACATTTTTGGCATCATTTGGATCTTTTCATCGCCTTATCTTTCGTCATATCAACAACTACTCTTCAGTTCGTTTCTTGTTTGGGTGGCGACTCCATTTCATTTCTTTTATTTTTCCCAGGCAAGAAGCCTCCCTCATATTTGCTTATTTGTTGTTTTTTGGATCCTAGAATTAGATTCATTGTTCAAGTGGCGACTCCACTTCTTTCATCTCTTGATTTTCTTGAGTAGAGATTTCTTTCTATCATCCATTTGGTCATTCATTATTCATCAAGGATTATTCATTTAACCCATGTCATTTCACTGATGTTCTCCATGATTTTCCGGAAGTGGCCATTTCTAAATTACCTTTGTTCTCGAGTGGTGATTCAATCGCTGTTAGAAAGCATCTAGGCAGGTTTACTCGTACAATGATCATATATTGTAGACCCCCTCAGTATAATCATGAAGATGTCAAAATGTGTCTTTTTGTCCTTTCTTTAGAGGGTGATGCTTTGAATTGGTTTAACAATTGTCCTAAGGATTCTTTCACTTCTTTACAAGACATTGTCGATGCTTTTAAAGATAGATATGGTGATCCAGATAGCTCGCCTTGTGCCCCTAAAATTGTGCAACAGAATGAAAGTAATTTTATAAAAGGTCCAGATGTCGGTGAAAGATTCCAAGACAATTCTTCATATCAGAATGTGCCATCCACCTGTACTATTGCAGATCAAATCCACGATAGTGGAAAAACAGGCACAAATGGTAAAAACAATGTTGATAATGAAAAGGAAGATGAGAAACAAATTATACAAGAACTAATGCTGCTGGTAAAAAATATGGAGATTAATCAAACTAATTACACCAATGATGTGAGAACTTTATGCACCCACCTAGAAAAACGTAATAGGGAGATGGAGATTATGCAAAATCAGCATGCTAAGGAAATTGAGGGCATGAAGACTAATCATGACACAAAAATTAGTTTTATGCAAAGCAAGTTATCAGGCTTAGAGGAAAATATGACGACCATGAAAGCTAATCACGATAGGGAAATTAATTCTATCCAAAACAAGTTATTAACTATGGATGAAGAAATGACTATCATGACGTTCGATCATAATAATCAGTTGGCTACCATGCAAGCAAATCATAAGGAAGAGATAAACTCTATGCAATATTGCTTGATAACCATAAAGGAAAAGAACGATAAAGTAATAAAAGATATGGAAGAAAACCATGCCAGGGAAATTGGTGCTATGAAGGTTGAACACTCCAGTCAAATAGATGCCATTAAACACAGGTTCAGAAAATTCAACAATGGTCAGAGGATGAAATAAACCAGGGAACGTCAATAGATCAGGGGCCTCCTTATCTGTTACAACAAGCTCCATCATATTATGAGGTCCTTTGTTCCACTGAAAAGTGGATAATTGAAAGTGACCTGGATAAAAGGGAAATTAATAATAAGGTTGATGCTCACATGGTTAATCCACCAGTCATAAAAGATCAAGTTATAACTCATGGCACTTGTGAGATTGATCCATCATCCTTTACAGGCAGATGCAGAACAAAGAAAGATATGTCACGCATATCTTACATACTTCATGTGAGAAATTTGAAGCAGAAAGTTCCATGTTATCATTGATACAGCCTGCCAGGAAGAAAAAGCGCAAAAGAAAGAGAAAGAGAAGAAGATTTGACGCATCAGACGACTGCGAGCAACTTGATTTTCGGATAGGAAAAAGTCCTACCATATGCAGAATTGGACATGGTACATCTGAAAAGCAGCTGACAGATTTGTTTGAAGGCAGGAAAATGCTCAGTATACACTATATTGAACACATCCGATGCCATGGGGCATCCTCTATATTTCTAACCTTACTCCTTGTTTTTTCAGCATTTTCATTTCTGTTTTAGGATTAGATTTGCTTTTCTAGATAGTTAATAAATGAAGAGCTTATATCTTTCATGTGCTTAATGTTATGTGATGATTTTTTTTGAACGGACACTACTTATATTTTGTTGTGTGTTGCATGGATGCAGATTTTGGATTCTCACATTCCTACAGTGCAGCAACGTGTCCCCAAGTACAGCCAGATGTTGACCACTACGTGTCAACTACCCTTAGCGGTACACCCCCTTTTCTTTGCAAAAGGGTAGCACTTGATTGACGTGTCCGTGCCATTCGACAGTCATCGTCGACCTTATCATATTATCTTGTAAACCTAGTCTACATGTGTGAATTGTGAATAATATTAGCAAAGCTGAGTCATGTATGAAAATTGCCTAGGTGGACCTAATTTTCTAGTGATAATCTATGTTCCGGAAGGTTTTTTGTTTCACCGATTCATGATCGGCAAAGTTTTCCTTCAGCCTAATCCCAAATCCAGAATGAATTTTGTCATTAGAATCTTAGGGGAATCCTAGTGCGTTGATCTGCTAGATTATAGTTGGTGGCAGAACTGGGTGATCTATGAGGGTCTATGTCAAATGGGTTTTCCCCCTTGAGATGTAAAATTGTAAAAGTCATGATTTAAAATCTCTTGTGGGTTAGAAAATGTTTTAATCCCCCCATAAGTCCTAAGTCCTAGGTCCTAGGTGATTTTTCCAAAGGCTAAGTTCGAAGATCCAAAAATAAAAATTAAGAAAATTAAGAAAATTAAAAAATCAAATAATAATAAGTCAAATTTTTGAGTAAATAAATGCAGAATTTCAATTTTTTAATGCATTTAAAAATTCGACGGATGAGATTAAAAGATGTTTTGATCCTCATTGACGGTGGAGATCATTTTGACATGGATCACTCGAACTAGCCATTGGGAATTTTTCCTTTAAATATGGTGCTAGGGGTCATTTGAGATCATTCGATCTGTGAGTCTTGTGCTGAAGAAAGCTCTCTTGTAAACTTTTTCTGGTGCAAATAAAGAAAGACTTTGGGGTTGAAATTTTGCTGGTGTTACTCTCCTGAAGTGTTGTGAGCTGTTCTATTTTCTGCATAATTTTGCTTTCAGCCATTAGTAATAGCTTAATATAGAGTATTGTTGAACATAGGTATCTTGTTCACTTGCTATGGTTTGAATGGTATTAGAATTTTTGAAATGATGGCAGGTATCTCCATTGCATCTGGGATCTAGTACTCTTTTTTCTCTCTTTATTGATGGTTGAAGTGAGCTGTTCAGGAAACCCTTATTGAGAAAATCAGTGGGCATTTGGGGAAGTTCTCGGCTGAACCAGCCAACTCCCACAAAGCATTTTATTGCAGAGCCCAGCCAGTTTCGATCCTGGTTTTATCATTTAAGTTTATTTTATGAATGCATGAGAGTTTTTCTAAAGTATCTCATAGTAAATCTGAAATTTTGAAAATATTACTGTTGATTATTGATAAATCTCGCTGTTATAGAGTCATGAAACTGTAAATATTGTAGCTAGTTTTAGGGTTTTTAGGTTTTGTCTCTGGCATATTTTATTTCTAGGTTTTCTGTTAGTGCAGGTTGCTGGTACAGGTTCTGAATTTTTTTTCGAGGTTCTCGTAAGACAAATTTTAATGTAGGGCAATTTAAAATTTACTAGAGAATTTACAGGGTCTTGTCTGAAGAAAGTCGAGGTTCTGTCCAGGCTATCTGCTTGCTGAGGTTCCATTTACAGGGTCCAGGCTATCTGCTTGCTGGGGTTCCATTTACAAGATTTTATTTTTATTTTTTATTTTTTATTTTTAAGCTGTGATTGCCTTATTGCTGCCAGCAAACCCTCTGGCAACCCCGGTTTTCCTGCCAGGACGTTTTTTTCTATGCATCTGCAGTCTTCACGCTTCAACTTTTCCTTGCTGCCATCAAGCCTGCGTTTTCTTCATTTAAGCTTCATGCATAACCCTCAACACCTTTGTTTCATGCAAAAGTCCCCACGTAGTCATCCGCTCCATTTTCAGCCACCTGTAAAAGAAAAGAATCACTCACGCAGCATCATTCTCAGCGTTCAGGCAGTTGCGTTCTCACCATTTCCCCATCCACAAGCTCGCTGCCACTTTCACTCAAGCCCCACGTGCAGTCAATCCACCTACAAACCCCTACGTACTCGTTTCGTCCTCCGCTAGCCCTACGCATCTCCTCACGCTGTCCGACCTGCATAAACGTTAAACAAATCATTCGAATTTTCTCTCTCTTTATTGTATGCTATGCGACTAAGGTTTTAGTGATATTAGATTTCCATTTAGTTTGTTTTGATTAGAGTTAGGATAAAGTTTAATTAGTTTTCATATTTTTTTTTAATATACATAGAATAAAAAAAAAATAAGCGTTAGATTTAGATTAGATTTAATTTTGGTCTAGCCTTTTAAATTTTTATTTTTTATTTTAAGTTTTGGTTTTATTTTATTTGAAAATCATAAAAAATAAAAATCGATTTTTACTTTTAAGATTAGCTTTAGTTTCAGGTTTAGTCTTAGTTTTAGTTTTATTTCAATTCCGTTTTATTTAAATTCTGAGTTTAGAACTTCAAAAAATTAAAAAATAAAATCGATTGCATAAGTAAAGCATAGGTAGT
>APFE031070598.1:45197-73055 GCA_000404065.3 Pinus taeda
ATTGGAAATCATTTTTTAAAGTCTTTTTTTTTTTGTTGTGGTGAAGTTAAATGTGCTTAAAATGTTTATATCTAGAGATTAACCATTTGAAATCTGGTCACCATTTGAATTTCGTGGTGGTTTAAAGCATTCTTTCTTTAAAAATTTAATTGTTAGAATATTGTTAAGCCATTGAGCATTTATCGATTATCTCGTATTTGGTAAAAGTTAATCTTTGTTCTAGTTATTTGATGATAAATGATTGTTTTACATGGTTTATATTTCTGCAACATTTAATAAATAATCATTTAATCATCAACTCCATAAGGCACTGGTCTATTAACTTAATCAATTAAGTGCTTGTTTCCCCTCCTATCTCCCAACCCAACTGGTCCACAGTTGGTCATCTATTGTCCCATAGGGTCTATCCCCCTTAGCCGTGGGAGACAGGCTTAAACAGAGAGATCGGGGATCAGGGTGACAGCCCCTGGTCTAAGTGTTGTCGTGACAATCTATGCGACAACAGGCCGGAGGTGGTCTCAAGTTCCATCAAAGGCCTAGGAATCCCGTGACCAATTTTGGCAGGATACACGTAAAGCCTGAGGGAGATTTCTCAGTTTATGTCCTAATGATTCGGGTTTGGATTGCTTTAAAGCCTGAGAGACAAGGAGACATAAATTCCTCAAGGATAGTGATGGATTCTGGATGGCATTCCAAGTTCTGTTCGATTGTGATCAAAGCAACGGTTTTGGTGTGATCACGATTTGATGAGGGCGGAGGTGGTTTAACCTTTGGATTCCCTTGGTTGTTCTTGGATTGTTGTTCTATGAGATCCCACATTCATGCTTGGAATATGGCACGGGGGTGGCTGGCTAAACGAGAGATTTGGTTCAACCATGGTTATGGTCGGGTGGTACGTGGAAGTCCTGAACCGAGTCAGATTTGCCTGTGACTAATAAAATCTAAGTTCTCTTAATTTTGTACTTGTTTATATGTGGATTTAATGGCTGCCGTATCTATGATATTTATATGGTTTAATGCTGGTCATAAGCATGGTTATGTGACTGGTTCATGTCATGGTTATTTCATGTATTTAATTGTAATTGTTAAATGGATGGATGCAAGACCTAATTGATGATGTAGTAGTTCAATGGAGAAGGAGGTGATCATTCTGGTTATGTTTCATAAGTTGTTTAAGTCATTTATGCTTTGTCTTGTATCCTAGACCTATAGGTTGCATTGATGCCAAGTGTTTGACAGAATGTCAGTCCTGGTTGGGGATGCTCAAGCCTAATCCCGAGGTTGTTTTTTATTGATCAAAATTTTTATCATGTCTTTAACGAATTATGAAGGTTGTAGCAAGTTATGGGTAAATGTCGGGATTCTGGGCTAGAAAACTGGCTTATATTTTGGGGTCGTTGGCACAAAACTAGCAATTTGGTCCATAATCGCTGGAAGGTAGGCCTATGAGAGAAACTTTAGGTTGTTGGTCGCTCCCTTTCCCATAGCATGAGAGTGACTATGGCCTAAGAGATCTAGAATAATAGTGGAACCCAGGGACAGGTTGTCTGAGTGGTTGACTTGTCTTTTGAGGGTTCTGTTGATGATGTTGGATGATCGTGTGTGATGTTCCATCGATTCCACTTCCTTAAGGTCACATAGGAGGCTGAATCTAATCATAGTAGCCTCTTGTCTCATGTTTACCTCAGTTTTCATGGTTACTTTGGGTAGACATGGGAGGGGGTGTTACAGAAACCAGTTTGGATTTATGCAATGGTGGAATAATACAAATCCATCATGAAGAAAAGTGTTTGGGAACTGGTCCCAAGACCGGTAGATAAATCAATTGTGGGTTCAAGATGGATCTTCAAGGTTAAGCATGCAACATATGAAGCATAGAGAAGTAAAGGGAAAATTTGTGGCCAAAGGATTCTCTCAAACTGAGGGAATTGAATATGATGAAACCTTTACTCTTGTAGCAAGGTATTCATCCGTTAGATGAATTCTAGCGCTGGCTACACAGATAGGGTGGAAGATCCACTAGATGGATGTAAAATAATATTTCACAATGTTTTTATTGAGGATGAGGTGTACATTGGGCAACCAGAAGGTTTTGAGACATTTGACCAGAAGTCTCATGTGTCCAGACTCAAGCAAGCATCGCATGGTCTCAAACAAACACCTTGAGCTTGGTACACAAGGATCGCCAATTATCTCACTGATTTGGGCTTCACCAAAAGTGAAGTGGATGTGAACCTCTTTCACATTTTGGTAGAAGCTAAGTTTCTTATCATTGTTTTATATGTTGATAATTTAATATTAACAAGTGATGAGCAACTGATTAACTCTTGCAAGAAGGACCTTGCAAGGGAATTTGAGATGAAGGACATGGGATTCATGCACTACTTCCTCGAGTTTGAAGTATGGAAAGGTGATGGGGAATTGTTTGTGTCTCAAGGAAATTATTCCACTAAGATACTGTAGTGCATGGAGAGTTGTGAGCCCATGGAGACACCTCCAACGATCAAATATAGGAAGGAGAACACCACTTCAGGTGAAGAGGTGGATGCTACCATTTACCAACAATTATTGGCTTCACTAATATATCTTGTCAACACATGACCATATATGTGTTATGAAGTCAACCAACTGAGCCAAACTATGGTTAGACTGAACAAATTATATTGGAAGGATGCTAAGCATGTCTGACCATACCTCAGAAACACTACCCAATATGGATTATGGTACAAATGGATAGAGGGAGTGAAGTTGTGTGGCTTCATAGATGTAGATTGGGCAGGAAGTCCATCCAACTAAAATAGTACATCAGGTGAAATTTATAGTATTGGGTCCATAGCGGTTTCCTAGTACAACAAGGAGCAAACATTTGTGGCACTCAGCTCGACAGAAGCAGAATACATGGCTGCAAGTCAAGCAACATGTGAGGGGATTTGGATGAGAAAGATACTTGTGGGACTATTTAGTCATATGATGGATGCAAATATGATCTATTGTGATAATCAAGGTTTCATTAAGCTCTTGAGAATCCAGTATTTCACGATACATCTAAGCATATATATATATATATATATATATCCATTATCATCATTTATAGGGCTATGTGCAGAGGAAGATAATGTTGCTACAGTACATTCCAATAGAGGAACGCGATGTTAACATCTTGACAAAGGCTTTGTCAAGAGGGAATTTCAAATTCGATAGGGGAAGGATAGGGGTGATTGATAATCCATTTATTACTAAGAGGGAGTGTTGAGAAGTGTAGCAAGAAGGACTCATTTTGACTTTGCCTTAGTCAAATTGAGAAAATTCGAATTTCCACATCAACAGACAACTTGGAGGTAGTTAACTTGTGTGATATGGTTTTCGTCACTCAATTAGCTCAGTAAATTCAAGTTAGATGGCTTGGAGTTTAGTTAAGAAGGTGTGATTTCTAAATTTTAGTAACCTAGTTCAGTTATATCCAGTTGTGTTCAATTAAAATAGTTCTAACAATTGGAGGAACTAGTGGAAGGTTAGTTGTGCAGTGGGACAATAGTCTAACTCAATGATCATCCAGTTAACTGATCAATCAACCTAAAATAACTAGTGCATGTAGATAATTCAAGTTACTACTTGTGGTGGAGACTATAAGGCAGTGTAACAAGAATTTGTAAACGAGTTTGAGTGTATAGGTTTTTCATGCAATCATATGATCAAACATTGGGAATTGCACAATCAATTGGAGGAAAATTCCTAAATAATAGGGGTTAATTATTCAATATTTGCACAAGGAAATAAGGGCTCAAGTAGAAGTAGAAATTGACTAAGTCTGGGTTAGAGCTTCTCATTGAGCAAAGAAATAGGTTATTCACTTGCAAGTTGTGCTTAGTGCAAGCAAGCGATTGTGATACATCTCTATTCATCTGATTAATGCAAAGAAGCTTGAGGGGTTTTTCCCAGTTGGGTTCCCCAAGAAAAAATACTATGCATGTGTGTTATTTCTTATTTCATGTTTGGGATTTTTGTTTTAAATTGTGAATTGAATTCTATATATCAATAGAGTAGAATTGTGTCTCTTGATTTAGATTAAGTTTTCTTGAAAAGTTACAACTCTATCACCATATTTTCTACACCATTTTTGTGCTTATCCTTATGCATTATTGGGAAAATTATTATATTTTAGTAATAACCAGGTGAATAGGGAATAAGAGCAAACATGCACTCATCAATAGTTTTTGAAATTCACAACTGTTGCTACAACTTCAGATGTGTCTTGATCACCACTAAAACTTACAAATGACGTTTTAACTCTCTTTCGTGTCATTGCTACAACTCCTACTCTGGCCCATTGTTGCAACTCCTAATATAGCTCATTGTTGCAACTCCTACTATGGCCTATTGCTACAACACCTACTCTGATCCATTGCCGAAACTCCCACTTGCATCCATGGATGCAACTCCATGCGAACATTGTTGCAACTCCAAACTATGCCATTGCTGCAACATGAAATTGACGATGCTGCAACTCTGCTACAACTTTGCCAACTCAATAATCAAATGAAGAGTTGTAGCTTTGGATCGGTTAGAAAAACAATAGATAGTCTTCTCAGAAAGTAAGGTGACAAGGAGAAAGTAGGTGATCAAGACATAAATATCACTCACTTTCCCCCTATTGTATAGTTGATTAAGTCAGTACCTGAATTTTTGCTCTTTATAGGAAAACAATGTATCTAGATGGAGCAACCTAGTTCTCATGGCTATATATCCTTCTCAATCACTTCATTTAGATAAATTATTCTCTATATAAAAGGGAGCGAACAATAAGAATTTAGGATAAATAGACAAAGATCAAATATTGTATTGGACTATAAATACATAGTTGTCGTAACTCCATTTCTGTTATAATTTAAAGTTCATTTTTTTCTTGAATGGTTTTTTGATCATTCAAATCTACCTTCCTTCTTAACCCAATGTTAGTATAAGGAGTTAGGTGTTGAGAATTTTTTTTTTATTGATTTCAAAGGATGTCCAACTAAAGAGGAGAATAACATAGTCTTAAACATCACTTTAAGAACTTTCCAACAAGGTATATCATGCCCCCTAACTCCTCCCCATTGAGAAGAAATGAATTTTCTGAGACAAACTTATTTGCCCTCCAATCAAGTCAGCCTTGCTTGAGGAGAACTCGACCCTATTTTGGGTGACCCAACTAGCATAAGTACAAGTGTCCTCTCCTCCATTCAGATAGAAACTTGGTCAAGAAAGAAGTAGAAGAATCCCGACCTAAGGAAGAAGAGTGGAATTGTTCATATCTCATGAACTTAGAAGTAGACTGAAGGACCAATTCATGGTTTCTATTTCGTTCTAGATTGAAGGTTATTGGAGGGTTATTTGATTAGATTCTGGAGCATATTTGGAGCTATCTATTATTGGAAATTCAACCTCTTTGTAGCACAAACCTCAACCTCTTGTGGTGTATAATTCGACCTCATAGTAGTTCAAAGCTCAACCTACCTGTAGGAGCAGAACTCGACCCCTCTATTGGTAATTTGGATCTAAGGTGAAGAACATAATTCAACCCTGAGGTGAGACAAAAATCACCCCCCCATTGTGGGTAATTCAGAATTGTGATAAAAAGGCAGAATTTTGCCTTGTGGGGAGACAAATATCGAACCCCTAAGGACAAAAATTGGGCCTATTCTTGGAGAAAAACTTGGACTTGCATTGATACAAATTTTTCCATTCTTTGACCTTTGTTTTTAGTCTCTTACTAACTCAAATTTTGGCCTAGTGGGTGATTATTTTTTAGCTTGATCTGATCATATTTAAAGGGTATTGAGACCATATTTAAAGTAGATATTAAGAGTATCCTTGAAGATATTTTTGAAGCCATCTTTGGAAAATACATTTAAGAGTCCTTGAAGTAGTCTTTGAAGTGTTTTTGGAGCATACACTAGAGAGTCTTTGGAGCAACCTTTGAAGTTATTATGGAGTATATCTTGAAGAGTCTTTGGAGAAACATTTAAAGAGATTTTGGAACAATCTCTTGAAGACATCTTGAAGTAGTTCTTGGAGACATCTTGAAGTTGAACTTTGGAACTATCTTGGTAAAATTTAATCAGTATTTTGAATTCTATTTGAAGTATTTATAAAGGTTGGATATTATGAGGACTAGTTTCCTCATATGGATCAGCTTGGTGTCTAAATTTTCTTAAGAGAATTTTCCTGAGAATAGGATGAGCTACTTTTATGATGCTGAATCACAAATTCTCTCAACAGTGCAACAACAGACACATTGATAAAGTGCAAGCCTTGATCATTGTTGGCTTAGGTTGTGCTGACCTAGGTTTGATCTATATTTCACACCAACAAAACCCTTAATCACTTTCCCTTTTGGCAATAACCTGCAAGTAGATCATAGTCTCACCCACAGTGACTATGGGAGGATGAAAAACTAGGTTTCTGCAACATTCAGGGATGATGCGATGTGGTATTGTTATGTTATTTTATTTTTAACATACATACATTACTTCATCGCATTCATTTAATCACATAAACATATCATATAAACCCATAATCATCACTACGTTGTAATAAAATGCAACTGTAATAAACTGCTACTCGACAACAGATAATAAGCTAATATACACAGGAAGAAACCAATTTTGACTGTGGTTCATCCCAATGTGGGACTACTCCACAAGAACTATTGCTTATAATAGTAAATTTGTACAACAAAGAGTTCTTGGCACGTGCACTCAGCTACAAGTTGTCCGCGCACTTAGCTACAAACTCAGGCCTCTGTGCACTCAGCTATAGAGCCTCACCTTCTTTCCCAAACCACATATCACAAAGACACAACCATTCAATTCAAGATGTGATTCTAAGCTTATTATCTCCTTTATTATTGATCCCCATATATACTATTACATCGAGGGATATATCATCAAAATACTATGGTCCATATACCATGGACTCCCCTAATACAAGATACTATGGTCAGAAAACCATTTATTATTTACAAAATTGCAAAAGGAAGGGGCTTTGCCCTATATTGAAACCCTTAAACTGCTCAGTATATCCAAAACTACTCTGCGGCATGGTCCCTTTGTTGCACAGTCCACTTTGTGCTCCACTACACTCTCCACTGCGTACTTCGTTCCTCAAAATACAGAGTCTTTACCAAAACCAGGACAAGTTGGGTTGTGCCCAACAGGCCCCCAACACTCACATGTGACTCATCCCGAGTCACTCAGCTGCTTTGCCTCTTATTTTTGTTGCGATGTTGTTGTAGGCCTAGTTGAACTGTTGCAAATTCTTTTCTTCGTTGCGCACTTCCTCCAGTAGTGCCTTTATCATATGTTCTGCAACCTTCTGTACAAACGTTGTCTCCCTCTATCAAAGCTCTTGAATCTTCTCATTTAATTCCTACGATAGTTGGAGGGCCTCATCCTACCAATGCTGAGCCCTCTCTGTCAAAATATGTTCTTCCTTCTTCAGCTCCTCAATTTTCTTTTGGAGGGCCTTTAATTCATTGATCTTCACGAACTTCTGTGAGATTGGTAAGGTATTCACAGATGCCCAAATTTCTTCAAACTGGTGTTGTTTCTACTACATTTATTCCTGCAATTTCTTTACATTTGGATGTTCCTGCAATGAAGTCCAAATTTGTAGACTTTCATCCAATATTTTTCTATAGTCTACCATTGTTGCGAAGATGCTGGCCATTGCAGTCTTTAGGTCAGTCTCCCTGTGATCCCATACTTCATGTGGCATAGTTATCTTCTACATCATTTGTAGCTCACTGATTTGCATTTCGTACTTGAATTGCACTATGACAATTTTCTCCTTGTACCCCTTCACTGTAAGGTGGAGCTTCATGGCCTTGTCTTCTACTGGCTCTTTCTCTCAGACATTAAGGTCTAGAATTTATCTGCACATTGCCTCTACTGCCTCCTTGATCTTCTGGTGATGTTGTGCTACTTGATCCCTTTCTTGGATCACCTGCTCGAGCTTCATCCAAAGCGTAACTCGCTCTTTTTCTACTTGAATATTTAGCTACGAAGTGTGTTGTTCACACAACCTCGATTCTTCTATAATTTTCAACTGCATCTTGTGTAATATTTGCAACAACACTGCTACAATGTTCATATTAACATGCTTCCATTCCTAAGCATGTTGTTGTAGTTTGACAGAGTCAAACTATAGGGATCCTTCAGGTATCTGTGCTAACCTTTCTGCAAGTGCAGGCTCTATCTTCCTTTCTACTCCAACCCTTTTCTCTATCTACATTGATTGTTTGACCATCTGCACTAGTATCTTCAATTCTGCAATCCGCACTTCGACACTGGTCATAAGTACATCGTAATGATCTTCTACTCATTTTCAAGATTCAACTGTTGCCTCCTGAATCCTCTCTCTGATCTACTCCAAGTTCCCATCAGTAAGGACCATTGATGTGATATCCTTTGTTTTATCTACCTTTTGCTTTTTCTTGTTCTTTTTAGCAGCTGCACCCTGTGCTTTCCTCTTCTCTGTGGAAATTTTTTATGTTTCCATCTTCTCAAACTCCTTAGTTTATTCATCTCCTTCAAGAGGATCTTGGAGACCCTCACCATGTTTCTCCTCTTCCTTTGATTCTTGCTCATCTCTATATTTGTCCTTTCCACTCGCTTCACCATGCTGCAAGGTGTCCTCTTCTGTCACACTATCTTCTGCCTCTACCTCTTCCTCCGATGCAGTTATCCATTCTGCGAGTCATTTCTATACTAGTGCAAGGAGATCATATTCTATGACTAAGTATGGCATGGGATGCTATTTCTTCTTTGGGTCTCTGCAACACTGTATGTACACTTTATGAAAATATTTCTTGAACTTCACAAAAATTCTATACTGCTCGTATAGGCTTGGCAAAAAGTGAGGGTGTTGGTTCACTAACATATGAAAATCCATATGATATAATATGAAGAACATCATGTTCTCCATTGCTTGCGACGATTGGGTGGTAAATCATAGTGAGGTATACTGCGCGACTTTACAGACTTCTGATGCTACTGGGGGAATTGTGAATCCTCTGGCTCTCTCCATGCTAACATTGCAATAATGAAAATTAACCATGCATAATAGAATGTGGTACCTTTCTCTTGGATTTCACGTTAATCATCCAAAATTTCTTTGCATAGGTAATCGGCCCAGTTATACTAGACCCCATTGGCACACTGCGTGGCTAATGAAACCACTGACGCAAGAACTTCATTTTCCCAACACTTTCTCATGATCTTCCTAGCTAATATGTGTGCTGTGAAGTGAAATGTCGGGTCACTGATTGAATTGATGGCATATCCCCTCTTTCCTTTTTCTAGCCCAAACTTCTTCATACTGTCCGCTATAGCATAGTCCTGATCTTTTCCAATGAACTGCTTCGTGGGGTTCCTCGCTTGGTATGGTAGTCTCGTGATCCTCCATATCAACATTGGTCTATAGGGATCTTATTGCCCATCCATAATCCTCCATTGTGCACTAGTACGAGCAAATGTCACACTCACATTGTGTTCCTCAGAATTCTACTGAAGTGTGGCACTTATAAGATATTCAATAATCCCGACTGTGCCAACCCATTTTCCCACTACTATGGTTCTAGCCTTGTCACTCTGTTGTTTGGGTAGTGAACCTGTTTCAAATACCGCTCTGGTGCGATTTGAGGGTACTACTTCTTGTCATTAAAGTCATAATCCCAGAATTTTAGGATGAAATTTTCCCTAAAACTTCTCTTGAAAATGGTACTACTTACGGGAACAAGGGTGTAAAGGTGCCATACTTTGTATCCTTCGAGTCTTTGAATGGTTTAGCATTCATTTTCCTCAGTGGAATTTATGGTGGTAGAGGCTATGGAATTTCTCCACCATCTGTTTCCATCTATACCTCCTCCACTTCTTCTTCGTTGTCTTTGGCTTGCTCGAGTTGTGGTTGAGGCTTGGAAGGTTTCTTATCCTATTTCTTCTTTGTTCTCTCTTCCTTAGTTGGTTTCTTCCTCAATGATTTCCACTATTTTTGTACTGATGCTGCCACAGTTGATGCTATTATGGGCATCTCAGCTAATGTTGTGGGCATGCCATCGAATTCCATGATTCGATATAAGCCTTTCTCACGAAAATTATGCACAATTTATTCCCAAGAACACACATACAACAATGAAAACTTCCACAATTTATTCACACTCTCAAGACTCGAATTATCAATTCAACAAAGTGTTCGATTGGGGCGGGAGGTGGATTTTTATAATGATTTCGAGTTTCTAACCCCATCACTAGCTTAGGTTTTGTTCAGATTATGCTATGATTCTGTTCATTAACTACATAATTATCCTTAGTTCTTGCCAATCTATCCTCATAAATGCAGTTTTTCGCATATTTTAACGTTAACTTTCCCTTTTAATGGTCATATTTTTCTAATGAACTTCGACACATCCCATAGTGTAGCAAACATTTGTCTTATGTCGCAGCTCCTATGTACTTCAACATAATCCAGAATGTAGTGAAGTAACTCCTTACGTCAAAGCTCTTTGCAACATAGTTTATAGTCTAGTGCCCACTTTCAACTGTAGGTGGCACTAAGACTCTTCCCCTTTCTTTATTATAGTGAGTTTGTAGGGACATGGTTGTCCCTTTACAACTTCAACCTGTTGCCATTTACTCTTCCTTGAATCAATTCTCTATTTAAGTTAGCTAGTTTAACTACGCCTCCATCAATAACATGTTTGATAATGTAGGGGACTAACCAATACATCTTGAATTTACCTAAAAGTCTCACAAAATTATTATCATAGAGGAGAACAAGGTCTCTTACCTATTTTTTTTTTTGCTTAATATGTCTATCTTGCCAAGCCATTTCTCTTGCTTTTTGTACTTTCTGGTGGAATCCTGCTATAAATTTGTCGTCTTCCAAAGAAATCAATAGCGACATTCTTTCCTCCATTATGTTAGGGTCTTCCATATTTTTAAAAGATGCAATCCTTAAGCTAGGCACAATATATTCCATGGGCATCACAACTTCTTTCCCATAAACTAATCTAAAGGGTGTTTGACCTGTAAACTTCTTTCATGTGGTCTTGTAAGCCCATAAAATTGCTAGATTTCTAAGATCCCAGTCATCTCTATTCATATTGCATACCCTAGTAAGTGCATTCTCCAAAATCTTATTAAATGCTTCCACTGTTCCATTGGCCTGAGGATGATAAGGGGTACTCTTTTGATGATAAACTTTGAATTCCTTAGTTAATGCCTCAATAGTTTTATTTAGGAAGTGGGAACCTTGGTCACTCAATAAATTCTTTTGACATTCAAATCTAGACAATATATGTTCAAAAAGAAACTTCGCAACAGTCTCTGTGCTGCAATCCTTTACTAGTTGTGCTTTAGCCCTCCTTGTCAAATAGTCAGTCATTATGATTATGTATCTCGCACCAGTCCCTTTTCCAGGTAAGTTGATGGGTCCAAAAAAACCAATAGCCCACTTATCAAAGGCAATGAAATCCAAAATTTCTCCGCTGTGCGATCCACTTTGCACTCCATTGCATTCTACATTGCGCACTCCATTCATAAAAATTCGGAGTCTTTAGCAAATCTAGGCCAAGTTGGGTTGCGCCCAGAAGTCACTTGTGAGACTCATTGGACAACCAAATATTGTAATAATATTCTCGAATATGAACATGACAATAGTATTAGCAGTGCAATCCTTGACAAGAGTGAATTCAACCCACTGCGTCAAATAATCAGTTGCGGTAATAATATAGTGAGCATGAGAATGTCGCATAAGACGATGGGTAGGACCAATGTAATCAATAACCAATTTCTCAAATGATTCAAGGGCTCTAACTAGATGCAGTTAAATTTCATCTCAATGGGAAAGTCTCCCGACTCTCTGACATACATCACAATTCTTAGCATAGTCTTTGGCATCTTTAGAAAGAGTCGGTCACCATAGCCCAACTTGCAACACTTTCCTTGCAGTCGCTTTTATGCCAACATGACCTCCCACAAAACCACAATAAAATTCCCATAAAGAAACATCTCTATCATGATAAAAAATACATATGTGCAGGATATGATCAAGTCCCATTATGTACAATTGGTTGGTAATTAACTGATAATCTGTAGCACACACCACCAAATGCTTCCTCTGCATTGTAGTATAGTCTTCTGGGCACTTACCAATCACTAAAAATAATGCAGTGTGTTGAAGATAATACAACACAACTTCAATACTAAATAAATCAACATTAGACAATTGATCATCAAGTAACCCTCCCACTTCTCTGGAATCCAAGCGAGAAAGGTGATTAGGTCCCACATTAGTATGACCTAGCTTGACAATAACTTCAAAGGAAAACTCCAAGAAAAAAAGTATCCATCTACAAATTCTTCCTTCAAGAAAACATTTGTTAGCAAGTTACTTCAAGGTAAAGTGATTAGTGAGAAAGTTAAAAGGACCTTCGAGTAGATATTGCCTAAAATTATGAAGTGAATATACCATTGCGAGATCCTCTCACTTAGTTGTTGTATAATTCCTTTCAACATTAGAAAGTTTCTACTATCAAAGTAAATTGGGTGATCAAGATTACCTTCACTAGGTTGTGCCAGAATAACACCTAAAGTGATCCCAGATGCATCAATGTGTACATGGAATTCTTTGTTCCAATATGGATAAACTAATATTGGAGCACTTGAAAGTTTTTTTTTCAAAGTATTGAAAGTAGCATCACATTCTTCAGTGCACACAAAACACACATCCTTCTTCAACAAATTCTCTAGTGGCACAATGATTAAAGCGCACTTGCAGATATATCTCTTGTAATACCCCATATTCCCCAATGCAGATCGCAACTACTTGAAATTTGTGGGTGGCGGTATATTCAAGGTTACTGCAAATTTAGCAGGGTCTACACATACAATATCTTTACAAACAATATGCCCGCGCAAAGTACCAAATGGCACAACATAAATACATTTTTTCAAATTCAAGGAAATATGCAATTGTCTACAACGATCAAACATGACCCACAAAAAACTAGAGTTATTCTTTAAGACGCTATAGACTCTCCAATCATCCATGTATACTTCAAGGAATTTATGAATATAGTCCTTGAAAGAAAAAATAACAATTATAGAGAACAAATCTCGAAATTTTTTTAGGACAAATGGCATGACATGGTAAGCATAAGAACCCCATTCAGTTATGAAAGTTGTTTTCCTTTTATCTTCCTCTGAAATACAGACTTGATGATACCCAAAAATCCATCTATAAAGGAATAATCTTCCTGACCTACAACATTGTCTAATACTTCATCGTTGAAAGGAGTAGGAAATCAATCATGGACACAAGAATTATTAAGACTGGCAGTATACAAAAACTTTTATATTATCTGAATCCTTATTGTCCTAAATAAAAATAGGACTAATCCAGTCAGCTTCGTCAACTGGAAATATGAGACCCACAACCAACACGTTATTTATCTCCTTCTTGACCTTTTCTTTAACTCGTAGGTTCAACCGATAGGGTTGATGTTTAATAGGCCCCGTGTCAAGTTTCAAAACAATCTCTCCTAAATCTCCCTTTATCCCTCTAAGATTTGAAACTAGCGCAGAAAAAATATCTTCATATTCTTTAAATAAATAAATAAATAATATCTTTTAGTTTTCTCATCCTAATAGTCACTAATAGAAGCTAACTTGGGATTTTCTTCAATTTTGATATTATGATTCCACAACTTTAAGGGATTCAAATGTGGACCATATTTAACAAGATCATCTTTAATATATTCCACCTTCATATTACTTGAATGTTAGAAGTCTCAACTCCTCCAAATTATCTTCTTTAGGTTCCTTATTAATTTTCGCAAGTGACAACTTCATGGATTCTTGATTCATATAGATTTCCACAATCTTCATAACTACTAAAATTAACAACATGTTTTCTAGTGGGAAATAATACTATCTTTATCAGCTTCAAGGCCTCAACTATATTTGCATCCTCATCTAAAAGAAGAAATCACTATAGAATTGAGCTATCAACGCTTCCCAACTAGTTGTCTTCCTTTTCATTTCTTCTTTTAGGTACCAGGCTTAGGAAAACATCCCCATTGTGTGAATGAACAGATGCACTGATAATTCAGCAAGAAGTCCAATTTTTGTTCATGCTGCACTAGAAGTCTAAACCCACTTCTTAGGATTAGTTTAACCCTCATATACAGGAATATCTTCTGAATTTTTCTCAAGAACGACAAAGTGACACATCATAGCAAAATCCCAGTTTTGAAACTAGTCATGATGAGCTCCCCACCATCTCATAGGGTCGCTTGATGAGCAACATCCATTATAGGAATCTTGTGCATTTCTTCAATATTTGAATCAATATATTTGATAAAATTCACAACAGATCCAATACCATTGAAAGTAGGGTGACCCCTTACCTTTGCACCAATCCAGTGCGCACAAAAAATATTTGCAACACATTTAGAGTTGAATTCACGGTCTCCTTGTTGCCAATCATCCAACAAAACATCCAAGCCAACTTCTATATGTTGAACAATCCTCTGGCTAAGAGAACCATATGTTGTAGGATTTATGTAGTCCTCCCTTTTTCCTGTAGTAAGCTAATATAATTGATCCAAAATGTTACGCTCCTCTACATCGTCAACTGGCTCTCTAGACCTTGGACCTTGATAAGAATCCAATAGTTGTATGACTCTGATTCCATATACTTCAAAAGTCACGATCTCTCGCTTGAGGTTGATAAAAACATATTTTTCAAAGGCCAAGTCAATTCCAAGTAATGTTGGACATAAATCTTTATCACCCATTATATTATTAACTTCAAAGTCCACATATGTTTCCACACTCGCAATATTAACTTTGACATCTTCCAGATGACCAATGGGGATAATACAATATTGGTTAGCTAAATATAGCTAAATAGGTGAAAATACTAACTTGGGTTTGCCCAATTACTTCCAAGTTTTCCTCGACAATATATTTACATCTGATCCCAAATCAAACATAGAAAATTTAATCTGGAATCTTGTAATCTGGGCATTAATGCAAAACTCTCTTCATGTTCTCCTCTTGTTATGATAGACACATATGGAATGATGTTAAGGAAATTTGGAAAAGATAGCATTGACGGTGCTGTACTCGCCAACAGGTAAGGGGATCACCCCAGTAAGAAGTCCCAATTAGACCTCAAACCTTTTGGTGTAGGAGTCCTAGCAATGGGTCATACGATAATGCCTTGACCGCGATTTTGCACAGAGGCAAGTAAGATGTCCTTGTTGGTAGCAAGGGTGTGATAGTTGCAGTAAGTCAAGGAAGGTGCATGAGAGGTTCTAACGCACTGAGGGTGAAGTGAGTGCGCCCCATGGAAGCTTATAATAGTACGTGGCTTGGAAGGGAACACACGAGTGAAGATGCATCACAAGCTGGAAAGCAAGTTAGTGAGCAATCCAAAGTGATCATTAAACCAACAGAACATTTCAGAAAGTTCCATACAAACTTATACAAAATAGTCCATACATGCATGCATAGGCAAATAAATACACATATCATTTAGAGTAAACCAAATAGCATAGAATACAATACAACATATGCATAAAACATGCTGGCTCTGTTATATTAAGAAGTGTAAGTTCCAATCATATAATACATCCATGTCCAACCACTAGTTTTGACAGTGGAACGTTACAACCACAACCGCATGCTCCTCCAAAGAGATGTACTAGCTTTGCGTAGTGGAGAAGCCAAGGCTCGTTACAATACTGTCAAAGCTTTCTCTAAGATAGTCATATCGGAAGATTGGCTGACCAAAAGCCATTACAATGAGTTATGAGGTTCTATTTATAGAAAAGAGTGGGGTGACCCTTGACATTCCCTTTGTGATAGTTCATCTACCCTCATGACTCTTCATCTACTCTATGACTGTTACATCCAACTATAGACACTTGAACTTCCCCTTGACAAGATGTTACATTACAATGCACATGTGCCCATGTAAGACAAAATGGCTTGAGGAAGCCATGCAAGACATCACTGACACTCGGTCTGTTGTGGTGAGACCAACTCTTTGAAATGCTTGTGATGGTGAAGGTGGTGAGCTAATGCCAAGCTTGGTCGTCCATGATGGTGTGCATGCCCTCCATAGTGACATCTTGCTAAAGCGAACTCTTGCCTTCGTTGCATCCGAGTGGATTGGTATGGCTCCTCCATCTCACTCGTCTGCTAGCATGCGGATGGTCTTCTTGGGTGCGGCAAAACCGACAACACACTGATGCATAGTGTCTATGCTAATCTTCCAGTGTGTGTTGGTGGCCATGCACATCAACTGTCAACTACATGTTTAGCTCCAGTCGGAATTGCTTCTTTTCTTTGCGTTGGTTAGTGTGCCAAATGGGTTAGATCGCATGCGTGTGCACAATGACATGCATGCTGCTGAATTCCCTTGCATGCGATCAAAAACACCACTCACGATGTTTGCTCCATGCCATCTACTGGGATGGATCTATCACTTGTACGGGTGCAGTTTCATCTGTCTATGCATGTTGAGCCCCCTGTTGTACCTGTTCTTGCTGCAACTCATTCTCTTGTCTGTGCAGTTCATGTTCTTCCTTGAGTTGCCACTTCATCACCTGCAACTCCTTCTCTATTCTTTTATCTAAACTCATGTGATCATCTTGTCATGTCGTCACCTCATAGCCTTAATCTCCAAAGTTTCTTTCATCACAAGTGGACCTACTCGAGCTTGCAACTTTGTTCCACGTCTATGTTGTCAACAACCTTCCTCTTGCATTCTCCGCATGTGGGTATGTTTCCTTCTGCTGTGACTGATGGTGCTGATCACTGTGATGCTGCTGCCATCTTATCTTGATGTCCTTGTCTACGAACAACTTGATGTCTTCAGAGGTAGGCAAGCTCATAGACACTTTCTTGGCTGCAACCAACATTGTTCTCTCAACAGTGTCCTTTGACTCTGCTCTCCTAAAGGCCATTGTACTTGTGCTGTTGAGAGGCAGATGACCACCTGCAATACCTGTGGACATGGAAATACTCATGGAAAGCAATTTTTCAATCGAAAACCAAAATGAACTTGAGAACTGACTTGAAACATATATATGTGACTAATCATGAAGGTTGCGCAATTTTCTCCAAGAGGTCGGGACACTGACTGCCAAAACTACACAAGGCACATCTCGAGATGTTAGGAGGCTAATTGACTGTTGGAACTGTGCAATGCATAGTCCAACCTGGTCTGTTGAGGATTGAAACTATGCAATGTGCAATTTCAGTCAGCAATGACATGCAACCAATAGACTTCCTTGCAAAATTTCTGTGGCCAGTGGGACACTGCCTCCAAGAATTGCGCAATGCAAGCCTGCAGGTAAATGCCTAGCTAAACTTGCACAATTTCTGGAGGGAAGGTAGAGCCTTCGCTTCTAGAAATGCGCAGTGCTAGTCGGGCAAGGCAAGTTCCGGGCTAAGGCAGCCCAGTCCAGCTGATGGGTGACTGAAAACATGAGAAGTATGAATGCACGATAAGATGAGTGAAAACGAGAGTGAATGATCACTCATGCAAATAGCAAGTGCATGATTCAGAAAATGGTAAAGCATGAATGTTTGTGAAGCGAGTCATCGGAACAGTGACCGTGCATGCAAAGCAGTTGCATGCACGTGATAGCAGTGAGATGCAAACAAAAACTGAAACAGTGATAGTACAAGCTAGTATGCATGCAAATGGCAGCAAGCGTTCACTGAAATCAAGTAGACAACACTCACACCAAGTGAAACACAAAAAGCGATAGAAACATGACGCAAGTCATGAGCAGCAGGCTTACCCCAAGACAATTGAGCTGAATGTGTCGACGACTCCTAGATGCAATGTGGGATGCCATAGCTGCAAGGTCGATGTGAGGAATGAGCTCTGTAGAATCCAGTTGATGAGTTTTGATAATATCGAGGTAGTGACGCGTAGGCCACAAATCTAGGAAAAGCGACACTTGGTGGAAGGTTTTTAAGATGATCCTTTCATATAACCTCCAGTTGCTAAAAATAGATCCCTGAATCAAGGGATGCCTTTGCATGCTACCTTGGGAGGAGAAACCCATGCATGCAAATTAGGTTTGGTCAGTCTCGAAGGTAGCCGGGAACTCAACTACACATGCAATAGTCTGCCTAGCTGGGAGGAAAAAAAATGTGCATTTTTGGGAGGGAGTTGGGCTAGCTACCCAGAGGGATTGCACAATTTCTGGGCAGAGCAGCTGACTGTTTCCTAGAATTACGCAATTTCTGGGCAGAGCAGTTGACTGTTGCCTAGAATTGCGCAATTTCTGGGCAAAGCAGCTGACTGTTGCCCAGAATTGCGCAATTTCTAGGCTAAGCAACCATGTTGGAAGAAATTGCACAATTTTCTCAGCGAACATTGACAGAAATATTTGTGCAATTCTGGAGCCCAGCAGGCTGCTAGGCAGAATTGCACATTTTTTGGAGGGAAGGATGGTTTCACTCCAGAATTGCACAATTTCTTGAGGGATATGCTCATCCTGTAACTAGACTAAGTATGGTGAAACACCCTGTGAGGGGGATGCAACAAGATTTGATGGACAGGCTATCATTCTGCAAGAAAATCACTGAAGCTTGTGTAGTTGACAAGACAAGACATGCTGCTGTGAAAGGTTGGTAGGGAGGCTCCAAAATGAAGCTAAGGAAAAATTTTGGAGGGTGGTTGTAGCTGCTACAACACTTGGCGACACATTAGTAGAACTCCAACTCTCTGAATGGATCCTGTTCGTGAAAAGAAAGTCTAACACCTCCAAAATTATTGTTCAGTTCTAAGTTCATCTTGGTTTCCACATTGCTTGATTGTAAGATGTAGCATCTACCAAGACCTTGGTCTACTGACACACATTCCAAGCCAAGTCAACACAGTTGTTTCAATTGGGGTTGAGGGGTATATTAGTGCACAAGAAGTATAGTCGTCAGAGTCTTAGTTTCATCTCTGGTATTTCTCTGCTGCCAGTAGGCCTGGAAAGTAACCCGACAGAGTCATGCAGGAACACAAGCATTACTCCACTGCCAACGAGCCTAGTCAGTACCTCGATAGAGTTACTTACATCACCTCTTTGCGTAGGAAGCCTTTCTCTTCTTTTGCCTTATTCATTTTCATTTTTTTCATTTTTTCATTTTCATAACTGTGCATAGCACTTATTCATTTCAGAGGCGGAAGAGGGATCCTGAATTATTGAGAGCAGAAGAGGTTGTTTCTTCATAGAAGTAGTTTATGTATACCTTTGACATGCTTGTTAAGGTTTTCCCCCTCACCTTACTTTGCTTGACTGAGATGACAAGGATTAACCCAAAAACAACTGACTAGAGTAGGTGATACTAGTTAGCATGCAAGCATTGTGTTTTCACCAAGGTTCACTTTGAACAGTACGTATTTTCCATTGATGTATCATGGACTAAAGACAATAAGTTCTTACATAAGAGAGCTGACAAAAGACAACCAAATGTTTGTAGTTGTACAAGTCCTCTTGTAATTTACCCAACTTGTTTCAAGAGACGCACACAGTCCATGTGGAACTAACCTAGGGACAATAACAAGAAAACAAACCAAAAAACCAAGCAAGTAAGAAAAAACACACAAAGAAAGAAGAAAACATGCATGCAAGAAAACTTCCCAAAATAAAACACTACTCCTACTCCTAAGCTAACAATGCATGGGTCATCTCACATGAAGTGATACTTCCAATACAACCACTGACACATTGGTTGAACCATGTTGGTGAAGGCACGATTTGCGAACATTGTAGTTGCACAAACCAAAAAGCATGAAAGATATAATGATGAAGGTGGACACACCCCGAGCTTACAAGTGATCCCAGAACACAGACAAGTGAAAGCGCATGACATGCACTCTATAGAGCTGCCATGGTGCTGTGCTACACTGCATGTAGATGTCAAGTGCATGCATTCTCTTGATTGTGACATGCAAGCTAATGTGAGAAAGGTATACCACTTACGTTGTGCATGTGTTCTTGCTGTGTAAGTTTCTTCCAATGCATGAGCGATGGGATCGTGTAGTTTAAGTGGAGGAAGCAAAATTTGGATGTTTGGTTGATCTTCAACGCAAAGCAGAGAATGATGAGGAGCCTTCAGTGTTTCAACAATTTCCTAACCGGAAGTGAAACCAACCTTAGGACAACAAGGGCCTGACATAACCATTAGATCGGGATGAAGTGCCTCGATAGGCTGTGGGGTTTCGAATTCATTGACAAATAGATCATCGTAGACCAATGTCTTAGACAGATTAACAACGTTTGAATCAACATTGTGATCATATGAAGAAGTAGAGAGATCGCGACAACCAAGATCAGAAAATTTAGGATGTTTGTCAGCATCCTCATAATTTGATGAATCGAGCAGAGGGGTAGATGAGAAGCAAAGATGTTCACCCTCTACATTTTCAGAAATGACAGATGATAGATTGGACAGATTTTTAGAGGAAGATGTGTCCTCTCCGCACTTTGATGACAAAGTGACATCCAATGTGTTGTGTGAATGATCAGAAGTAGAAACATCCAAAAATGGCTTTTGATAAGGGAAATCAATAGTGGCAGAATCACAAGGGATGTCAGGATAAAGTGGATGAGGCGTAGCTGGAAGGGAGTCGTCCTTCACCACATGTTCTTCTTTAGATTCCCACACACACTCATCATGAATGATGGTGCAAGTTGGCTACATAACACCAACTTCATCGACAACTTGATCCTTGTTCACAACAGGTGAGGAGTCCAAAATGGGAAAACACAAGACAGTACAATCCGTAGGATCAACAGAACGTGGGGATGGAGGTTGAGGGAATGAATCCACATGAAAACCAACAAGCTTGCAAGCCAAATCTATGCAGATATCAAGAGCAGGTGTGGTGGGAGGATGTGACAATTCAACAAATGTGTGTGCATGATCTCCCACATCACTTCGCGGTGGTGGAGCTATTTGAGGAGGTGAAGGTGGACAATCACTTGCGACAACAACTCTACCTGCCTATGATTACACAACTCCATCACTGAAGTATACTGAGTGGGGTTCGAATATGCAAAGAAGATACTCAAATCTTCCATAAATAAATTCCCAATAAATTTCATCTTCAGGAAATTGGTATGCAAGATTACAAAAGCGTGTGTAAAATTGATCAACCGATTCATTGAGAACTTTTCATAATTTCATAATTTCTTGATTGAGTGCTTTATGGTTAAAGTGATTGAAAGCACGGTCTATCTTTGTAACCAAATGAGCAAGAGAATGAATCGATTTTTTGAGCAACGTGGCACACGAGTGCATGGGGTGCCCTGGAAGCATGTAGATGAACAACGTGCGGGTCATGTACTCTTCAAATATTCCATGTCTTTCGCATGAGCCTACAACGCCGACCGCATTAACCAAGGTTACCTGGCCTCCACCATCAAATTTTTTATGCGACAAGTTATCCGAGAGCTTTTCCAAGATAATGAAGTCGTTTCCATAAGACATACACTCCAGAAGAGCAACTTTGTAGTTAGTCATGATAGATATGTAGAGATTCAAAACATATGTGAGGACTCAGCTTGTCATCTGGCCCTCCTTCTAGTGCCAAAATGTTGATAGTGCTAGACCTACCAACATGTAAGGGGATCTCCCTAGTAAGAAGTCCCAATTAGACCTCAGGCCGTTTAGTGTAGGAGTCCTAGCAGTGGGTCATACAGTAATGCCTTGAACGCGATTTTGCACAAAGGCATGTAAGATGTCCCTATTGGTAGAAAGGGCGTGACAGCTGCAGTAAGTCAAGGAAGGTGCATGAGAGGTTCTAACACACTGAGGGTGAAGTGAGTGCGCCCCTTGGAAGCCTATAATAGTACGCGACTTGGAAGGGAACACACGAGCGAAGATACATCACAAGATGGAAAGCAAGTTAGAAAGCAATCCAAAGTGATGGTTAAACCAACAACACATTTCAGAAAGATTCATACATACTTATACAAAATAGTCCATACATGCATGCATAAGCAAACATATACATATATCATTTAGAGTAAACCAGATAGCATAGAATACAATACAACATATGCATGAAACATGTTGGCCCTGTTATATTAAGAAGTGTAAGCTCCAGTCATACAATACATCCATATCCAACCACTAGTTCTGACAACAGAACATTACAGCCACAACCGCCTGCTCCTCCAAAGAGATGTACTAGCTCTGGGTAGTGTAGAAGCCAAGGCTCATTACAATACTATCCAAGCTTTCTCTAGGATATTCCTATCGGAAGCTTGGCTGACTAAAAGCCTTTACAATGATTTATGAGGTTCTATTTATAGCAAAGGGTGGGATGACCATTGACATTCCCCTTTGTGACAGTTCATCTACCCTCATGACTCTTCATCTACTCTATGACTGTTACATCCAACTATCGACACTTGAACTTCCCCTTGACAAGATGTTACATTGCAATGCACATGTGCCCATGTGAGACAAAATGGCTTGAGCAAGCCATGTAAGACATCATTGACACTCGATCCATTGTGATGAGACCAATTCTTTGACATGCTTGTGATGGTGAAGGTGGTGAGCTGATGCCAAGCTTGGTCATCCATGATGGTGTGCATGTGCTCCATGGTGATATCTTGCTGAAGTGAACACTTGCCTCCATTGCGTCCGGGTGGATTGGTATGGCTCCTCCATCCAACTTGTCTGCTAGCATGCGCATGGTCTTCTTGGGTGTGGCTAAACTGGCAACACACTGATGCATAGTGTCTGTGATGATCTCCCAGTGTGTGTTGGTGGTCATGCACATCAACTGTCAACTGCATGCTCATCTCCAGTCGGACTTGCTTCTTGTCTTTGCCTCGATTAGTGTGCCAAATGGGTTAGATCGCATGCATGCACATAATGACATGCATGCTTCTAAATTCCCTTACATATGATCAACAACACCACTCGCTGTGTCTGCTCCGTGCCAACTGCCAGCATGGATCTATCACTTGTACGGGCGTAGTTTCATTTGTGTATGCATGTTGCGCCCCTTGTTGTACCTGTTCCTACTGCAACTCATTCTCTCGTCTGTGCAGTTATTGTTCTTCCTTGATTTGTTGCTTCATCACCTGCAACTCCTTCTCTGTTCTTTTCTCTTCTCTCGCACGATCGTCTTATCGCTCCGTCACCTCGTAGCCTCAATCTCCAAAGTTGCTTTCATCACAAGTGGATCTGCTCGAGCTTGAAACTTTGTTCCACCTTTGTGTTGTCAAAACTTTCCTCTTGTAGTTGACGCATGAGAGTGTGATGCCTTCTGCTGCTACTGATGGTGTTGCTCACTGTAATGTTGCTGCCATCCTACCTCGATGTCCTTGTCTACGAACAACTTGATGTCTTCATAGGTAGGCAAGCTCATAGACACTTTCTTGGCTGCAACCCACGTTGTGCTCTCAACAATGTCCTTTGACTCTACTCTCCTAAAGGCCATTGTACTTGTGATGCTGAGAGGAAGATGAACACCTATGATACCTATGGACATGGCAACACTCATGGAAAGCAATCTGTCAATCGAAAACCAAAATGAACTTGAGAACTAATTTGCAACATACCTGTGTGACTAATCATGAAGGTTGCGTAATTTCTGTAGGGAGGTTGGGAGACTGACTGCCAAAATTGCACAAGGCACAATTTGGGCTATCAAGAGGCTAACTGACCATTGGAACTGCTCAATGCACAATCCAGCTTGGCCTACTGAGGACTGAAACTGTGCAATGCGCAATTTCACTCAGCAATGACATGCAACCAACAAACTGCATTCCGTAGTTTGTGGAGCTAGCGGGACACTGCCTCCAAGAATTGCGCAATGCAAGCCTGGATGTTAGTGCCTGGCTAGACTTGCGCAATTTCTAGAGGGAAGGTAGAGGCTTCACTTCCGGAAATGTGAAGTGCTAGCCAGGCAAGGCATGGTGTGGGCCAAAGCAGCCTAGTCAGCCGACGGGTGACCGAAAACATGAGAAGTCTGAATGCATGGTGAGATGAGTGCAAACGAGAGTAAATGATCATTCATGCAAACACAAAGTGCAGTATTCAGAAAATTGGAAAGCATGCATGTGCGTGAAGTGAGTCACCGCAATGACAATCATCTGTGCAAAACAATGTTATGCATGCGACAATAGTGAGATGAAAAGGAAAACCGAAATAGTGCTAGTACAAGCTAGTATGCATGCAAACGATAGCAAGCACTCACTGAAATCAAGCAGACAACAATCACGCAAAGCGAAACACATAAAGTGACAGAAACATGGTGCAAATCATGAGCATCGGGTTTACCCCAAGACAGTTGAGCTAAATGTGCCAACGACTCCTAGATGCAATGTGGGATGTAATAGCTGCAAGGTCGATGTGAGGAATGAGCTCTACAACGTCGAGTTGATGAGTTTTGATAAGATCGAGGTTGTGATGTGCATGCCACAAATATAGGAAAAGCGACACTTGGAGGGAGGTTTCTGAGATGATCCTTGCATGTAACCTCTAGCTGATAAAAATAGATCCCTGAATCAAGGGATTACTTTGCATGCTACCTTGGGAGGAGCAGCCCATGCATGTAAATCCGTTTTTGTTGGTCCTAGAGGGAGCCAATCAACTCAACTACACATGCAACAGTCTGCTCAATTGGGAGGAAAAAAATGCGCATTTCTTGGAGGGAGCTGGGATGGCTACCTAAAGGGATTGCGTAATTTCTAGGTAGAGCAGTTGACTGTTGCCCATAATTGTACAATTTTTGGGTTGAGCAGCCCTGCTAGAAGGAATTGCGCAATTTTCTCAGTGAACAGTGACAGGCATATTTGCGCAATTCTAGAGCCTAGCAGGCTGCAAGACAAAATTGCACAATTTCTAGAGGGAAGGCTGGCTGCCCTCCAGAATTGTGCAATTTTTGAGGGAGATGCTTAGCCTGCAGCTGGACTAAGTTCGGTGAAACAACCTATGAGGGGGATGCAACGAGCTTTGATTGACAGGCTGTCATTCTTTAAGAAAATCACTGAAGCTTATGTACTTGACAAGACAAGACATTTGTAGAATTGAGACTTCTGTGATCTGTCATAGTTATAAGAAGAGCTTCGGTGTAAATCACATAAAAAAGACCTTTGTCGACGCGTTTCGAACCAACTAGGCGAAGATAGAACCATGAATATCAGTATGAGCCTGATATCTGCATCGTCCACGCCAGAGGAAGGAAGCTTAGCAGTCAAAGGTAGGCGTTCGGACTCAGAGACCGCAGTGCGGGATCGATCTCCCAGTTGCGGAATTCTTGCAGTCGGATCAAAGATCGCTGGCGTAGACGGTCAGTGTGCCGGTGATTGGAGCAACGACAACCTGTCATGGTAAGTTCGCGTTTCAATCTCGGTTTCCATGGTAATATCAACGGAAGGGTTAATAGCCATAAGGGCATTGATAATAAGAGTCGGGGTAGGATTAGTAATATAGAAATCAATGCTTTGAATAAGAATTTATGTATAAATAAAAATGGTAATATTAATGACTACGTGAACAATACGATGAGTAGCTTCAATAAAGATTTAAATAATAAGTATGCAGGTAATATCGATAATAAGTATAACATGAAGGATATTAATAAGAATAGTTTATATAATAATAGTAATAAAGATATTACTAATAGGAATAATTCAGATATGATCATTAATGGGAATAAGAGTATTGTAGATAATACATACAAGCCATATAACAACAAATGCAACATAGACATTAGCATAAGTACCAATACATATAGCAATATGAAATATGATGGTATTTATAATAATGATAATTTATACAATTCTGAGAATAATAATAATAAGTTATATAATAACATCAAGAATGAGGATAAGAGAGATAATGATAATATGAGTCCTAATAATAGCATTAATAATCTAGGTAATGACAATAGTGTGTTTGGTAATACTAATTGTTTTATTAATGATGATAATGTAGGTGATTCTAATAATAGTACTGTATGGCATGATGGCAATGTTGCTCCTGACATTAGTAATGAGCATGAGAACCTTCGCAGAAAGGTATCTCTTCCCTCATCTTCTCAGAATAAGAAGGTTGTCAACCTTTCAAGCTTTTCCTTCTCCCCGTCCGTTTTTAGTCTTTTATGTAAGGGCTTAAACTTTGCCCTTTCCCCTAGTAAAATCCCTGTAGATGACATTATCTGTGACGTGGAGCATGGAATCAAGGATCTACCTGATAATATTAAGAACACCATCAGGCAAGATTGTGCTGTGGTCCTTAGGAAGGCTAAACCCCCTCGGAGGAACCTCAGTAAGGAGGAGTTCTATGCCCTTAAGTCCTTAAATCAGAATGAGGATATTGTGGTCCTTAAGGCGGATAAAGGAGGGGCTACGGTCATCCTCAACAAAGACGATTACCGTAGGAAGATGTTAGATCATATTCACAACAGTGGCAGTTATAAAAAACTTGCCAAAAACCCTCTAAAGAAAATCTCTAGGACAGTGGCTCACGCCATCAAGTCTAGTAACTCGGTGGGTGCCCTGTCCCGTAAGCTCATTGAGAGCAATCCCATCGCCCCTAGAATCTATGGGGTGCCTAAAATCCATAAGGAAGGGGTCCCTCTGAGGCCTATCGTCAACACAATCGGAGGTCCGACCTACCTTCTGACCAAGTTTCTGGCTCTTAAGCTTAAGCCCTTGGTTGGCCACACTGAGTCCTTCGTGAAGGACTCTGCATCCTTCATCATGGATCTCAAGGATATCAGGCTTGACCCCGAAGACATTCTAGTCAGCTTTGACGTGGTCTCCTTGTACACTTGCATTCCTATAAAAGAGGCCATGGAAGTGATAAATCGCTTAACAGATCCGGATACCGCTCATCTGGTTGAAGTATGTCTCACTTCCACGTTCTTCTGTTTCGATGGTGAGTTCTTCGAGCAGACCTGTGGTGTTGCCATGGGTTCCCCCTCTCCCCGATCGTGGCGAATCTCTTTATGGAAGATTTCGAGGCCAAGGCTCTTGCCTCGGCTCGTCTCCCTCCTAAGCTTTGGAAGAGGTATGTTGATGACACTAATGTCATCTGGTCCCACGGCCATGAGGAGCTGGATCGTTTCCTGGATCACCTCAACGGCTAGTCCTCAGCTATTAAGTTCACCATGGAAAAATAGGTCAATGGCAGCCTCCCTTTCCTAGATATTCTTATTTCTAGGAAGAAGGACGGCTCTCTCTCCCACGCGGTGTTCCGTAAGTAAACGCACACAGAGCAGTATCTTCACGCCGATTCCCATCATTTCCTAGCTCAAAAGATGGGTGTTCTTAACACTCTGGCCACGCGTGCCCTCAGGATTTCGGATAATGAGAACCTGGATAGAGAGAGATCCCACCTCCTTGATGTCTTTGTGGAAAACGGATATAGTAGGCACCTAGGTCAGAAAGCTTTCCTTAAAGCCTCTAAAAATGAGTTGATAAAGAAAGAGCCTAAGGAGCGCCATCTAGGTGTCCATCTTCCCTATATCCAAGGGACCACAGACAAAATTGCGCGGATCCTTAGAAAGTTTGATATTCCATCCACCTTCAGGCCCCTCAGAACCATCCGTAATTCCCTGCTGTCGGTGAAGGATCCTGTTAACCCCAAGGACATGAAGGGTGTTTATCTGATTCCTTGCTCCTGTGGGACACCCTATATAGGGGAAACAGGGTGCCCCATCCAGCAGAGAATTTGCGAGCATGCAGCAGATCTGAGGCATGGAAGAACAAAATCCTCAGCCCTAGCAGAGCATGTGGACAAGACTAAGCATCATGTCTGCATCGAGGAG